>ML810051.1:31271-41818 GCA_009831015.1 Picea engelmannii
CCCCCCCCCCCCCCTCCATTAAAGGTAGAACGGATGGGGGGGTCTGGAATCCAATACAAACCGTATATCTAAGCGCCGAAACTTGGGCCGTCCAGATGCGCGCATACATTATCAACGATTCCGGACCCCCTCCACTGTTAAAGGTAGAATGGTCGGGGGGGTCTGGAAAGATTTGTTCACTGTAGATCTAGGCGCGATCATCTGAGTCGTTGATACATGAGCGGTGCATAAATGTGGGCACAAAAGCATATGCACCCTGAAAAACTTAGGATAAGAGCATATCAGGGGTTTTTCCCAAGATTTTATATGTTTGCATCACCAAAGGGTTAGACAACCAACTTTTTAAGCCTCCAAAACATGGTCCAACATTGATCATTGAGCTGGTTTTATTTAAATCAAGCAAACTACCCTATTTTCTAACCTAACTTCCTATGATAATTAGCCCAGATTAAACTGTTGGGCTAAGAGCTTACTCTATCCTGGGGCTACCTAACCAAGATTAGACAGTCTGGCCAGATTTATTCACTAACTAACCTAGATCACTTGGCTAAGATTAAACAGTTTAGCCAAGATTATTCACTATTCCTATCAACATCAATTTAAAAAATCTTGGGCATGCTTGAAAGGTGTGGACCAAGTCACTGTTATTGCATGGGGCTCTATTGAAATTCTTTTATTCCCTCTTTTATTCTTTCTTTTCTTTTTCCTTTTTCTTTCTTTCTTTTCTTTCTTTTATTTTTTCTTTTTCTTTCTTTTCTCACATTATTTGCATAATGAAAAATCATTTGACAAACAAAAAAAAACTAAAGAGATAACATTCCAGTCACCAGTTGATCCTATAAATTATAGGGTGATAATAGTAGCCAATCTTTCTGGAGGTGACGAAACGACTCCAGGGCACTTCGTCCAATTTCGAATTTTTGAACCACTTTTGACCAGTGAGAGGGAGCCCTGTTGCTTCACTCAAAAAATCTTCGGTGATCTCCAACTGGAAATCACCAAACTTTGCTTTGTATCCATCAAACATTAGGGCGAATTCTTTGGCCACTTGCAAGTTATACCCCTGGAACTTCTTAATAAACATATCCCAACCCTGGCTCTTCATATCCTCACTTGCATCATCATAAAACAACAATGTTTGAGAGCCATTTGGCTCTATTTGGATGACAGGGGCCATTAAGGGTTTGAACAAATTATAACAAGGGTGACCCGAACTAACTGTGGGCTTAGGAGGTAGCAGTAAAAGAGGCAAGTCTGAGCTGATACCATGGAAACAAAACTAGAAACACACCAGGGAGACCATAATATAAGCATAAGGGTTTCAGTCATGAAATTCGGGCATTTCTGGTAATGAGCATTTTGAATACAGAGAATAACATAAGACCTTAGCTCGTAGTGAGAGGCCTCTCAATTCAACCTGCCTGCTAAAACGAAGTACATGATACGATCCTGGTGCGTTTAATTCCCACGACATGTAATGGGTATACTCATTTTGCAAAGGTTAAGAATGGATATGGTTTTACAAACCAAATGCAAATCAATTTTTGGTATATTTAAAAAGGATCCAAAAATATTAGCTTATAGTCCAAGAGAAACTCAACATAAGTATTTCATCGATATATGATAAGCTCAAAAAAAAGAAAAATAATTAGAATGAGGTAGATGTAAGCACATTGACCCTTTTAAAATCCAAGACTTGGATAGAATTAAAATGCGAAATCAAGTCTTAATGCTTGATTCATTGATGCAGGAGCATTGCAATTACCAAAGCGAGCGTGGAGCCAACGCATGTGGTTTTAACACATGACATATTGCTTTGAAAACTTTTGGGAAATGATGCGCCAAACCTTTAATGAACCATTTATTAAGGAGCGCCTTTTGTATATTGTATTGGACCTTGAGCCTTTAATCTCTCGTCCTTTAGTAGATAGGAGGCATTTAATTTAGTTAATGCTGGTAGATAGGATTTTAATTCTAGATTTGATAGCCTAGAGTCCGAGAGGGAAAATAGATATAGACACCCTCATTGTACCATTGTAACATTATGGAAGCATTCAGGAGAAGAGAAGAGCAAGCAGAGAATAGTGTATGAAGAACACCCATGTACATGCATTTGAATTAATAGAAGAAAGTTTTGATTCAAATTCATGGTTTGTGTTGTTTCTCTGTGTATATTATTGATGTGCTCATGAATGTTTGTTTCCTGTCATAAATTTTCTTTTATATGCTGTGCATGTGATTTCATGTTTCAAACTGAAGTCTGAAGGGGAGATGGAATGAGTTTCAATTGTTTCTCTATCTGAGCCAGGAGATTCCTGCAAGGTGTGCAGTCGAAAATCATCCGCACGGAGTGCATTGATGGAGGCTCAGGTAGTTTAACTCTTGTTCTTATTCACCCAGAAGTGGAAGTGGGTTGTTGAAGCTGTGCAAGGAGTGTGCAGGCTGAAGAGGAAGTCTCAGTCGTGAGTCTGAGAAGGAAGCTTTAGAGGACTGCTGCTGCAGGCGTGCGCAGAGTCAAAGGAAGCTCGAACAACTAAAGCGTTCGCTGGATTTCCGCAAGGAGTGCGAGTAAAGGGTTCTTATTTCTAAGAAGATGGAGGAGTGAAGAAATCTCAGGAGGAAGAAAGGCCTTTGGAATTATTGAAAGGTTGCACAGGAGATTTTCGTGCCAAGAAATCCCCAAGGGGAAAGAAATCGACGGTCAGGATCTTATAGGGGAGATTGATAAAACCCGTCAGCCGTTGGATCTCGGGGAGGTGCGAGGAGGTTACGACCACACCAGATTCCAAGCTTGAGAGGATTTTGAGTTGTTGGATCAACAAGTGATTTCCCGTCAGCCGTAAGATCTCGAGGAGTTGCGCAGGGGTTAAGCCCTAGTGTGCAGAGGAGAAGTCCCAGACAAGTCATCGGGATATTGGAGGCATCGATGTTTTGGAAGTCAGAAAACTCAAGACCTCTTGATTCTCAAAACACCGATGGAACCATAGCTGTGGATCTCGGACATGAAACGTGTCAGAAACCTGGAGAGAGTCGGGAATCGGAGGATCGGATTTTTCGAGCACACAGAAGTCTTGTCATACGAAATCGCGATCCGTGATTTCTCGACAAGATCTGAACCGTTCATTTTGGGGACGCGTGTCAAAGGATCCCAAGGAGTCGGGGTTCAACATTTCAGGGTTTCTAAAGACAAAGGAATTGTTGCATCAGGAATCACGATTTTGCGATACTCAATAGGGCGATGAGGAAGCAGTGACGTGGAGGAGTAAGCTCTCACGTGCATCGGGGATCAGTATATCGAGATTCTCGGTGACGAGAAAATCACTGCAGGAGAATTCATGAAACTCCGAAACGCGACGACCACACAATCACTGCATTGGAAGTGGAGAATAGGTGTCACCCCATATCGGGGATTGGGACTTGGAGAGTTCTATGAACAAGTGCAACGAAAATCGCGATACGCGATTTCCTGATATCCATCAGATTGTGGGCCATAGGCGCTAGAGCAAAGGACTGGTGGCAAATTGTTGTCGAGGATCGAAGGATCGAGGATCCTGAGGACGCAGAGTCTATACACTTCGCTTTCGCGAAGTCCGAAGCCCCGATACAATGAGTATTGTGGTCACATGGACCGAGAGTCCTAGCAGAGGGTGCCTTCGCAGATCGAGAATCAGAGAATCGACGAGGAAGGTTCTTGCAACACCACAGGTGCCGATTTCCCGATAGTAGAAAGTACCAATAAGAACGGGGAAGCATTAGTGTTGAACCACATCGGGTTTCGGGGAATTGAAAGAACCGGATCCGTGTCTGTAGGACTCGCGATCCCGCGAAGTCCGATTTCCTGATTTGGATAGGGAGATCATAAGGAGAATTTCTATGGGTGTTAAAGTCTCAAAAGGGATTGAAGAGATTTTTTGGTTCTTCGGTCCAAGTGAGAAGAAGGTCCTGTGTGAGCGGACATGCCTGGGTGGTGCATTTGCGTCAGAGTGGTATCAGAGCGAGAAAATTTCTTTTCTTTCTGTAGCAGAGAAGAAAATAAAATTTCACCATGCCGCCGAGGAGAGAAAGACAATCACCCAAACCAGAGGATAGGGAGAACCAGAGAAGAAGAGGCAGGCCAGTAGGAAATCTAGAAATGGAGAGACAGATACGTGATCTCCGAGCGAGACTAGAAGATATGGAGGTAGCGCAGAGACGCACAACTAGTGCTGGAGATATAAGTGACTCCGAAGGCGAAGTTGAAGTCGAAAAACAAGAAGAAGTTGCAGCCGAAGATGTAGCCAATGAGCGATTAATTAAAGCTATCGCCCTGATGAGTTCGAAGACAAAGATGGACATTCCAGCTTATGAAGGGAATCTGGATGCAGAAGAGATTTTAGATTGGATTAGAGCTCTAGATACCTACTTCGATTATGAAGAAATCGAAGAAGATAAGAAGGTTAGGCATGCTGTCACAAGATTGAAGGGACACACAACATTGTGGTGGGATGAGCTTCAAGCTGATAGACACTGCAAAGGCAAGCAAAAGATTAAAAGATGGGATCAAATGATTGCAAAGATGAAGGCAAAGTTCATCCCAAGGGATTATCAAATCACACTGTTCAGGAGAATGTAGAACCTGAGACAGAAGCTGATGACAGTGAAGGAGTATACTGAGGAATTCTACAAGCTAAATATCAGAGCAGGTCATCGGGAGAGCGATGATGAAAAAGTTTCCAGGTATATGAATGGCTTGAGATATGATATCCAGGACGAGATGAGTATGACAACCATCCGAACGATGGAGGATGCGTATCAAATGGCGTTGAAAGCTGAAGAGAAGTTGAGCCGTAAGCCAGGACAGCGAGGCTGAGGTAGGAGCCAGCCCAAAGGTAAGTCAGTTGCCCAATATAGGTTCCAGAAATCCAAGGATGACTGGAAGAAGCCTCAGACTAGAACAGAAAGAGGTGGAAGTTCACAGCGAGGCCAACACGCTGAACAACGAAGGCAGCATATAGAACATGGTGGAGGATACGCTGATAATAACACATTTCCTCATACCATAGGTAGAGGAAGAGGCAGAGGTGGAGTCATCACATGCTTCATGTGTGGAAAGAATGGGCACAAGTCATTTGATTGTCCAGATAAGAAGAAGGATGGAGGAGAAGCTCACATCGCCAAAGCGCAGAAGCTAGGTGCTAAAGCGGAAGACGCAGAAGACGGAAGGTCATTGATGATGTGTAAAGTTCTCTTAACACCCGAGAAGGAGGTGGAGGACACAACTCAAAGAAACAGACTTTTCAGAACTGCATGCAAGACCAAAGACAAGGTGTGCAAGGTTATCGTGGAAAGCGGTAGCACAAATAAGCTCGTTTCAACCGAGATGGTGGAGAAACTGGAGTTGGAGATGATTGATCATCTGAGTCCATATAAAGTTTCATGGATACAGAAGGGACATCAGGTAAGTGTCACTAAACAATGTTTAGTTGAATTTAAAATTGGAGGGTACAATGATAAAATACTCTGTGATGTTATTCCTATGGATGTATGTCATTTATTGCTGGGCAGACCATGGCAATATGACAGGAACATAGTTCATGATGGGAAGATGAATACATATACTTTGGAGAAGAATGGAAGAACACATATGCTACTTCCAATTAGAGATAAAGAAGTAAGACCATAAATGAGGAATACTGTACTTCTCATGAGTGGGAAGGAACTTCTTACGGAAGTAAAGAAGAAGGAAGATCCACAATTCTTCGTGGTCAGGAAACCCAAAATCGTTTTGACCAGCACAAGAATGGATGATTTTCTGGAAGAAATTCAGGGACTGCTGGAAGAGTTAGTTGACATTGTGGTAGACGAATTACCTCATTCATTGTTGCCGATGAGGAGTGTAAGTCACCATATATACCTCATACCAGGAGCTAGTTTTCCGAATAAAGCCGCGTATAGGTTGACGCCGCAGGAGAACGAAGAGGTTAAAAGGCAGGTACAGGAACTGTTAGATAAAGGATTGGTCAGGGAAAGTTTAAGCCCGTGTGCTGTTCCAACAGTATTGAGTCCAAAGAAAGATGGAGGTTGGAGAATGTGCACTGATTCCAGAGACATTAACAAGATAACCATCAGGTATAGGTTTCCATTGCCACATATGGACGACTTGATGGACTGTTTAAGTGGAGCCAAATTTTTTTCAAAGGTTGATTTGAAAAGCGGATACCACCAGATTCGCATGAGAGAAGGCGATGAGTGGAAGACAACCTTCAAAACCAACGAAGGGTTGTATGAGTGGCTAGTCATGCCATTTGGATTGACGAATGCATCGAGTACCTTCATGAGGTTGATGAATGAAGTCCTAAGGGGATTCATTGGTAAATTTGTCATTGTTTATCTGGATGACATATTGATTTTCAGTAAAACAAAAGCAGAACATCTAAAGCATTTAGCTGCAGTAATGAGGAAGTTACAACAGGAGAAGCTGTTGATCAACATTAGGAAATCTTCATTTATGAAGACAAAACTCATTTACTTGGGATTTGTCATATCGGAGAATGAATTAAAGATGGATCCAGGTAAAGTGGAGGTAATTAAAAATTGGCCATCACCGAGAAATGTTTTCGAGGTGAGAAGTTTTCATGGTTTGGCTAGTTTCTACTAGAATTTCATCAGAAATTTCAGTGGGATTAGCGCAACGATAATGGACACAGTCAAGAAAAGACATAAAACTTTTCATTGGACTGAAGAGTTAGAGAAGAGTTTCAACCTGTTGAAACGGAAGATCACGAAACAACCGGTTTTGGTATTGCCGGATTTTAGGAAGGTGTTCCAAGTAAAATGTGATGCGAGTGGCTTTTCCATAGGAGCGGTCTTGAGCCAGGAGGACAGACCAATTGCATATTTCAGCGAGAAGCTGAATGAAGCAAAGGAAAAGTATTCCACGTATGATAAGGAATTCTATGCCATCATCCAGGCATTGAAAAAATGGAGGCACTATTTGATTCCAAAGGAATTTATTTTATATAGTGATAACCATGCATTACAGTTTGTGACTCAATAGGAAAAGTTGAATAAGAGGCATGTTAAATGGGTAGAATACATGCAAAATTTCACTTTTGTGATAAAACATATTTTGGGTACTGCTAACAAAGTGGCTGACGCTTTGAGCAGGAAATGTTTGTTGTTGCAAGAATTCAAAGTCAGGACATTAGGCTTTGATGACCTCAGAGACATGTATGCAAAGGATCAGGATTTTAAGGAAGCGTATGAAGCAGTTGAGAATCCAGTTCTCAGAGATCGTAGCAAATGGGCCGAATACATGATCCAGGAAGGATTTCTATTTAAGGGCAATTAGCTGTGTATTCCAAATTGCTCCATGAGGGAGAATCTGTTAAAGGAAAAAACATAGCGGAGGATTGGCCAGACACTTCGGTCATGATAAGACATTCGAAAAGCTGAGCGAAGCATACTTTTGGCCAGGGATGCGGTTATAAGTCAAGAGGTTTGTCGACAGATGTAGAATTTTCCAACATTCAAAGGTCAGGAAGCAGAATGCGGGATTCTATCAACCATTACCCATACCCGAGAGGCCGTGGGATGAAATTAGCATGGATTTCATATTGGGATTGCCTAGGACGCAAAGAGGACACGATTCGATCTTTGTGGTGGTTGACAGGTTTTCCAAAATGGCACATTTTATCCCATGTTAGAAGACCAGCGATGCGACTCATATCTCAAATCTATTTTTCAAGGAGGTTGTTAGACTTCACGGGTTACCCAGAAGTATAGTTTCAGACAGGGATATGAAATTCATTGGACATTTCTGGAGGACACTCTGGAAGAATATGGGGACTAACTTGATGTTTAGTTCTGCCTATCATCCTCAGACGGATGGGAAAACATAGGTGGTAAATAGAAGGAGACTTATTAAGAAGCTTGGTGACAGAGCACCACAGTAGTTGGGACAATGTGTTGCCACAGGCAGAGTTTGCATATAATGACTCAGTAAACAGGAGCACATGCAAAAGTCCATTTCAGGTCATTTATGGCACACAACCAAGAGGAGTTTCTGAATTGAGGGATTCAGAGCAGACTGCTACTAGCAGTGCTAGTGCAGAATAATTTGCTGAGATAGTGAAAGAGCTTCACAGCCAGGTGAAGGAGCGACTGATGAAATCAAATCAAGAATATAAGCGCAAAGCCGATCAACAGAAGAGACAACTTTAGTTCAAAGTTGGTGATCTAGTTCTGGCACATCTGAGGAAGGAAAGGTTCCCGAGAGGAACATACAACAAGTTAAAAATGAAGAAAATTGGGCCATGCAGAGTCCTGAAGAAATTGGGAGAAAACGCTTATGAGATTGAGTTACCCGATGGGATTGGAATATCTCCGATATTCAATGTCTCAGATTTGTATCCATACAAAGATGAGGAAACAGGAACAAGTGGTGAGCAACTAGTAATCCAGTGGCAGAAGCAGATGCCGATTGCAAAGAAGCCACAGATGGAGCATATACTCGACAAGAAGGTGAGAAAAAAGACCAGGTAGAAGCAATACTTCGAGTATCTTGTCAAATGGAAGGACCATCCAGTGGAATATGCCAGCTGGGAGACTGAAGCAGAGATTCAAAAGCATGGACAGACTGTGCAGGAGCTCATGGACAGGAGCCCATGAAATATTTCAAGCAAGGGAGTATGATGCAGGAGCATCGCAATTACCAAAGCGAGCATGGAGCCAGCGCATGTGGTTTTAACACATGACATATTGCTTTGAAAACTTTTGGAAAATGATGCGCCAAACCTTTAATGAACCATTTATGAAGGAGCGCCTTTTGTATATTGTATTGGACCTTGAGCCTTTAAGCTCTCGTCCTTTAGTAGATAGGAGGCATTTAATTTAGTTAATGCTGGTAGATAGGATTTTAATTCTAGATTTGATAGCCTAGAGTCCGAGAGGGAAAACAGATATAGACACCCTCATTGTACCATTGTAACATTATGGAAGCATTCAGGAGAAGAGAAGAGCAAGAAGAGAATAGTGTATGAAGAACACCCATGTACAGGCATTTGAATTAATAGAAGAAAGTTTTGATTCAAATTCATGGTTTGTGTTGTTTCTTTGTGTATATTATTGATGTGCTCATGAATGTTTGTTTCCTGTCATAAATTTTCTTTTATATGCTGTGCATGTGATTTCATGTTTCAAATTGAAGTCTGAAGGGGAGATGGAATGAGTTTCAATTGTTTCTCTATCTGAGCCAGGAGATTCCTGCAAGGTGTGCAGTCGAAAATCATCCGCAAGGAGTGCATTGATGGAGGCTCAGGTAGTTTAACTCTTGTTCTTATTCACCCAGAAGTGGAAGTGGGTTGTTGAAGCCATGCAAGGAGTGTGGAGGCTGAAGAGGAAGTCTCAGTCATGAGTCTGAGAAGGAAGCTTTAGAGGACTGCTGCTGCAGGCGTGCGCAGAGTCAAAGGAAGCTCAAACAGATGAAGCGTTCGCTGGATTTCCGCAAGGAGTGCGAGAAAAGGGTTCTTATTTCTAAGAAGACAGAGGAGTGAAGAAAGCTTAGGAGGAAGAAAGGCCTTCATAATTATTGAAAGGTTGCACAGGAGATTTTCGTGCCAAGAAATCCCCAAGGGGAAAGAAATCGACGATCAGGATCTTACAGGGGAGATTGATAAAACCCGTCAGCCGTTGGATCTCGGGGAGGTGCAAGGAGGTTACGACCACACCAGAGTCCAAGCTCAAGAGGCTGCTGAGCCGTTAGATCAACAAGTGATTTCTCGTCAGCCGTTAGATCTCGAGGAGTTGCGCAGGGGTTAAGCCCTAGTGTGCAGAGGACAAGTCCCGGACAAGTCATTGGGATATTGGAGGCATCAGTGTTTTGGAATTCAGAAAACTTGAGACCCCTCGAGTCTCGAAACACCGACGAAACCATAGCCGTGGATCTCGGACATGAAACGTGTCAGAAACCTAGAGAGAGTCGGGAATTGGAGGATCGGAGTTTTCGAGCACACAAAAGTCTTGTCATATGGAATCACGATCCACGATTTCTCGACAAGATCTGAACCGTTCATTTTGGGGACGCGTGTCAGAGGATCCCAAGGAGTCGGGGTTCGACATTTCGGGGTTTATGAAGACAAAGGAATTGTTGCATCAAGAATCACGATTTCGCGATACCTGATAGGGTGACGAGGAAACAGTGACGTGGTGTTGTGGGGTATTCTACCCTACGGACAAACAAGCTAGGGTTTTGAGCTTGTACGCAGATCATGACCCTTAAGACTTAACTTTTAACCTTCTACCCAAAATCTCAACCCCTTTTCCCTTGCAAACATGGGAAGAATCGACTCACCTTTTTAACGATGATTGAAGTAGATCCTCCGTTGAACCTTCTATTTCCTCGCTACTGCTGCCCCTTCCAGAAAGCTTCCTGCAATCAAGGTAAGAATACACATGCATACAACTGATCTACTAGAGGGTTAGAAATAAAACATAAATCAAATAACATAGATGAGATTCATGTACTTGGGACGGGAAAAGCATCTTTTTCATTAGTCTCAAAATGAATC
>ML810051.1:41918-57076 GCA_009831015.1 Picea engelmannii
GCTTGAGGCAAAGCTACAGGGTTGGGACAATAATGGACTTGGCAATTTGGCAGAGTTTCTTTGCTATGATTTTTCCCTCTTTGAATAGTACCCCTACCCCTCCTTTTATAGGCTAGAAGGAGCTAGGGTTTTAGGCGAACTCTTGGCCATGCATGGCGAAGAGTTCCAGTTAACTGACAAAAAGCCTTGTGTCCCGGCGGAAACTTTCCTGATTTCTTGCTTTGTTAGGTACCCGCGGGATGTAGTGGGTTAGCCCGCGGATACCCGCGTGCAGTAGAAGGTCAGCAAGCGGTCACCCGCGCCTAGTGAAAGGTTAGGGCGCGAGTCCCTTGATTTAAGTGGTTTTTTGAGGATTTGTTCAACATGGCTTTGGCTAGGAAGAGGCATGAGTTGGCCTGATGCCAGGTAAACCTGTGTGGTGCATTTTTGTGTTATAACACGTGGAGTAAGCTCTCACGTGCATCGGGGATCGGTATATCGGGATTCTCGGTGACGAGAAAATCACTGTAGGAGAAGTCGCGAAACTCCGAAACGCGAAGACCACACAATCACTGCATTGGAAGTGGAGAACAAGTGTCACCCCATATCGGGCATCAGGACTTGGAGAGTTCCGTGAACAAGTGTAATGGAAATCGCGATATCGTGATACACGATTTCTCGATATCCATAAGATTGTGGGCCATAGGTGCTAGAGCAAAGGAATGGTGGCAAATGTTTGTCGGGGATCGGAGGATTGAGGATCCTGAGGATGCAGAGTCTATACACTTCACTTTCACGAAGTCCGAAGCCCCGATACAACGGGTATTGTGGTTACATGGACCGAGAGGCCTAGTAGAGGGTGCCTTCGCAGATTGAGAATTGGAGAATCGACAAGGCAGGTTCTTGCAACACTGTAGGTGCCGATTTCCCGACAATAGAAAGTCCCGATAAGAACGGGGAAGCATTAGCGTTGAACCACATCGGGTTTCGGGGAATTGAAAGACCTGGATCTGTGTCTGTAGGACTCGCGATCCCGCGAAGTCCGATTTCCCGATTTGGATAGGGAGATCATAAGGAGAATTTCTGTGGGTGTTAAAGTCCCGAAAGGGATTGAAGAGCTTTTTTGGTTCTTCGGGCCAAGTGAGGAGAAGGTCCTGTGTGAGAGGACGTGCCTGGGTGGTGCGTTTGCGTCATTCATGCTTACAATCATGAATCAAGAATGAAAATGCAAGATAAAAATAAAACAAGAATAATCAAACATATTTTTTATAACCCAATAATCACCCTCAAATAGTAATATTTACATGATGAGGTGATGGCAGCTACAGGAAGTGTCATTTTTCGTTCAAATAACAAACATATGTAGGGATGCCAACAATGGATACTTACTGGGAGAAGCAATTATCTCTGCATCACCAATGAGTTCATGTTAGGACTGATTAGAATGATTAAAGATCAAAGAACAACTGATGGAAATCAAGCATCTCAATCAAATTTCAACAATCATCACACAATCTGGCTTCAGATATCTTTCTGTTTAGATGAAATCCGGTGACAAATTTTAATTATGAGAGCAACGATATTCAATCCAATGGCTTCAATACTGTTGATAGGGCCACTATTTCCAGCAGGCGTCCATAGCCTTGACAAGGATGTCAATTAACCCACTCTGACACCTCTACCCTGTCCAAGAATTTTTTTAATTTAAAATGAACGACACTTACGACCAATATAAACATTTATACTTGATAATTTTCTAGAACCCGATATTGCTTTGCTGCCAGCGGGCCTATTCAGTACCCCGACGAAGTTGTCTTGGCATCATGTATGCATTTACCCATTTCCAATAGACCTGTTTAGTATCTCAGTGGGTTTACATACACTTCCCACAACTCTCTAGAAATTATTTATAATTTGACATAAATTTAATGATCTTCAGAAGAGCGGGGTGATGCTGAAAATTTCAGTTTTCAGAAGACTTGATATTTTCAGCTTTTAATTTATCGCTTGATAACCTTCATTATGATCTGAAATTAGTTTTCTAATGAAACTATTTTTTTCGAGGACAGGAAGGCATACTTGAGTTTCTTTCTTTAAAAACAGGGACAACGTAAAGAGATTTAATGATGGTTGTGTCTACTCATGATTATAAAGTGAAACTAGGAAACCTACTTTGAACATAAAGTTTCTTTATCTAGTCTGTGTTTCAGCAATTTACAACATTGATGCTCTGAAAAGACCTTTGAATGTTGCTTCATAATGAGGCATTCCGGTTTCCCTTCATGAACTAAAAGGTGACACAGACATGAGTTTCATCAGAAAGCAGCGAAAACAAGCAAAATGAAAAGAACCAAAATCCAAAAAAACAAAAGAAAAATTAAAAGAAAATATGTACAGAGGTGGATCTGGAATTTATTAGAAAAAATACCTTTTGAGAGCTTGGCCATTCACCGGGAAGGTGTCTGGTTGTCCCTCAAAACTGTGTAGACGGAAAGATCTGGGGCCTAGTTTTTCAGCAATTATGAAAGGCCCCAACCATAGGTTCTGGAACTTGGTGTGTTCCCCTTTTCCTTCGCGAGGTTTATCCCATTTGAGAACCAAATATCCTACCTCGAAGTTTCTATCCAAAGAAGAGTTTGAATCAAACTAGCTTTTCAAAATCGGCTGATGCTGATCCAACCTCTCCTTTGCTTGTGTTCTTACTTCCTCTAGTTTCAACAAGGCATTAATTCGACTTTCAAGAGGAGGGCATTCCTCTTCTTGAACTTTCTGTGATAATTGTACAGAGGGAAGCAAAACATGGGGAGGGAGAATTGATTCTCTTCTGTAGACAATAAAGAAAGGGGAATTACCAACATAGGTTTTTGGTGTCACCCTATCAACCCAGAGTGCATTAAAAAGCGTGTTGTGCCAATTTTTGTGGTTTTCAGAAACTGTCCTCTTGATGATTTTTATCAAATTTTTATTCATTGATTCTGCCAGGTTGTTTCCTTGGGGGTAATAGTTGGCAGAATACTTCAGTTTGATCCCTTTCTCTAGAGAAAAAGCACTCATATCAAGGGATGAAAATTAAGAAGCATTATCAAAGACTAGACATTTGGGAATGCCGAATCTAGTAATGATATTCAAGTTAAGGAATGATATTACCTGATTAGTGTTTACTACTTTCAGCGCTGCAGACTCAGACCATCTAGTAAAATAATACGTTGCTGTAATGATGTATTTATGCTGCTGTGAATAAGTGGGGTTAATTGGACCTATTATGTCAAGACCCCACTGCTGAAAAGGTGAATCCACCAAAACAGGTTGCAAAGGGAATGTTGCCTTTTTTACTCATCCAACAACCTTTTCGCAAATTATGCATTTATGACATAATGCATGGGCATCTTTGAACAACGTGGGCCAATATTAACCAACTCTTAATACTTTGTGAGCGATGGTGTCTCCACCGAAGTGCCCACCAGATTCACCTACATGAAGTTCAGATAATACTTTCTCTGCTTCGTCCCTTTCCAAACAACGCATGAGAAAACTATCAAAATTCTTTCAGAATAATACGTCATTTATCAACTGGAAAGGTGCATATTTTAATCTCAATGCTCTTATTTTTTTTGGGTCAATATGGCAAGGAGAAGAACCATGTGTTAAATAAAACTTAATATCATCAAACCAAGAATTAGCAACAATTTGTGTATAGCTGATTTGTTTTCTGTTGTGTTGGTTTACAATTAAGGGATTGATTTGACTTTCTTGTTCTTTAACTGAGTCAACAACTAGTTTACATAGGCCTTGACCTCTGAAAATTTGTGCAGGGGTTATTTCGAGGTCATACTCTTTTAATGATGTCATCCAGTTTTCCCGTTTTTCAACCAATTCCTTTTGTACTAACAAGTTTCTGACAACAGGATAAGGAACAATGACTTTAGTTCTGGATTTCAGCAAATATGATCGGAAGTGTTTCACTGCTTTAAAAACAGCATAAGCCTGTTGATCTACAACTAGATAGTTAAGCTCTTCTCCTTTGAAAGCTGAGATCATGAAGGAAATAGGTATTTCATTACTTTCAATATTCTTTTGGGTTAACACAGTAGCGTAAGATCGGTCGAAGGCGAAAGTGTAAAGAGTGAAATCTTGCGAGAAATCAAGACTCATCAAGGAAGGAGCTTCAATTATCGCTTTTTTGATGGAATCAAAGGCTTGATTTTCCTATGGTCCCCAATGATACTGAACATCCTTTTTAATTAAATTCTGCAATGGCCTTACCATTTCTGAGAAAATTGGGACAAACCTTCTGACAAAGTTAATCTTGCCTAAAAAAGACTGCATGGCTTTCTTGGAAGAGGGAGGGGAGAGTTTAGCAATATCTTGAGTCCTTTTAGGATCGATAATCATTCCATCTTTGGAAACTATGAACCCAAGTAATTTTCCTTTCTCAACGGCAAAGACCGATTTCTTAGGGTTGAGAGATATGCCTTACTTGCGGCATCGTTCTAGGACAACCCTAAGGTGAGACAAGTGATCCTTCTTGTTTTTAGAAAAAAATGGTTACATAATCAATATAGACCACTACTGATTGATTTAGGAGGCCACCAAAAGAAATGTCCATTTTTTAAGTCCAAAAGGCATCTTCATGGAGGCATAAGTGCCCCAGGGGGTACAAAAAGTGGTTTTTAACTAGTCTGGTGGAGACATGAGGACCTGGTTGTATCTAGAAAAACCATCTAGCAGTGACAGTCATTCGAAACCAGACACCTGCTGAAGAATTTGTTCCATTGGAAGAACGAGATAATTGTCTTTATCAGACACTCAGTTTAAGTTACGAAAATCGACGCAGAGTCAAATTTCACCGCTTTTCTTCCTTACAGGAACTAGATTAGAAACCCATTGTGTGTGCCTCACAGGAAATATAATCTTTTCATTTAGTAACTTATTCAGTTCTTTCTTGACCGTGGGTTCCAATTTGGGGTGCATCTTTCTTAATTTGTGTTGAAAAGGTTGAGTTTGTGGTTTCATGGGGATGATATGTTGTATTATATTAGGATCAAATGTTTTTAAATCATCATATGTCCAGGATAAAACGTCTTTAAATTATTTAAAAAGTTTGATAAAAGCAGATCGTTCTTGCTCGGAACATCCTATTCCCAAATTGATATTTTGAGGATTATCCTTAGTCCCTAAATTTACTGTCTCATAAGTCAAGGAAGAAATGTTCATTTACAGTTTACTAACCCTCTAAATTTATCATGCAAATCATAAAACTTCTCTAGTCTTATAACAGATCTGGGAATAGAGTTTACCAAATCAGATGTCGATTCAGGAGATCTAGGATCTGATATTACCATGAAGTTGTGAAGGTTTTCATCGTGAGTGCCTTCATCGATGATCACACCTTGGAAAGTGTCCTCCATATGCAAGAAGTTGATGATTTTATGATCATCGTCAAAAACTCTCCAATTGGTGATGTTGTCTGGGATCGATGGCCTAAACAATAATTCAATCGAAAATGCATTCGGGGAGAGACCTTCTGTAGGAAAAAGTTTAGAAGCGACATTAGCCAATAGGTCAGCCTCAAAATTACTTAATCTAGGAATGGAATCGATGTTAAATGCTAAAAATTTCTATATCAAACTCCATACCTTGGTTTGGTAACTTCTTAAATGCAGTGACAATCAGTGTATGGAGTTTCTTACCTGTCTGAACACTATCTCTGAATCACCGAACACTATTAAATTTTTTACATCCATATCCAAAGCTTTCTTAAGCCCTTGTAGAAGTTATTTGTATTCGAAAGTGTTATTAGTGCATTCGAACTCTAATCGACAGACAATGAAAGTTTTATTACCTGTCGGGTTGATGAGCACACATCCTGCACCAACTCCTTCTTTGGATTTGGATCCATCGAAGTAAAGTGACCATATATGAGCTTCATAGGCCGTGTTTGGCACCTTTGGTAAAGATGCTGACTGAGTATAGGTCATGAGCTCTGATTGTTGCTCCAGATCGGTGATGGGGGAATTTTCGGCCATGAAGTTGTTAGAATATAGAAGATGGTGTGCTCGTTTTACCATTGACGATACCTTCATCACCCAACCATAGGCCGAAGCCTCCCTCCGAGAACCTTAACCTTGACTGAGAATTACTCCGGAAGCAAACCCTAGGCTAGATAGCCAAACAAAGAGTAGCACATCAATCCCCAAGGATAGCGCATCACAAAAAGATGATCAGATAGTCCAAACCCTAGCCAAGAGATATTCAAGCCAATACTGAAACTAGTTGCTGCTGCAGCTGCACCTGCAACCCTCCTCCAAACCTGTGCACCAAACTACAACTGCAGTGCGCACCAACTGGGAAATTGTTGCGCAGAACTGGCTCTATCTGCAACTGTTGAGATGCTACAAATGAGAACTGGTGCCCTGTATTTATAGTAATCCTACTAGTTTGTTGGGGCCGACTTCTCCTTCTGGGTATGTGTCTGTTCAGTATATTATTATTAATTCTAGCCAAGTTCTTCTCTTGGAGGCTAATAGCCTAATATAAATTATCTTCTTGAGCCGAAAAGGATTCTAGGGTTATTAGCCAACTCATTAGGGTTTCTCTTGCTTCTCGGAGTCTTCTATTCTCGTCAGGTTCACACGTGGGGGTAAATACCTTCTGCAACTACCATAATATTAACACTCCCTCCTAGCTAGAGAGGTATTTACAGGTAATGGACTTGTGCACAAAACATACCATTTACCCAATAGCATCAATATAGTCATCTAGACTATTTCATGACTAGATCATGAGCATCACCATCACCATCAGTTGCATCATCTCTCGAAACCATACTTCATCTGAGTAGTTAGATATGATGCTGGATAAGTCACTCTCACCATGGAGTGATACAAGAGGAGTAAAAGGTTCTGAACTGTTTTCCATCTGGAAAATCTCTGTTCATCATTCAACTGAATGATCATTGTCTCCAATAAATTACTGATAGTCTTCAAGGCAATTAGAACAAGAATAGAACACAATTGTGTCTATTCATAGTAGTACACAACTACAATCCACTGGTTAACTACCACATCAAGTAACACACAAGTACTTGATCAACAACGTAAGGTTGCGAACGGTGAAACAT
Organism: Picea engelmannii; assembly: GCA_009831015.1. NCBI lineage: Eukaryota > Viridiplantae > Streptophyta > Pinopsida > Pinales > Pinaceae > Picea > Picea engelmannii. Next base: position 49,018 of record ML810051.1, read on the forward strand.
ATTCACCACAATAGTCTTCATCTACTGTCATATAGTCTCCGTAACAAACATCTAAGAGCATCCTGCATAGAAAAAATGTTATGATAAAAGTTGTATCATCTGGGCCAATCTTTCACTCATGTCTATGAGTTCTGAAAGAATGTCTGCCACCACAGTAGTCTTCATCTGCATAGAAACAATGTTATGATAAAAACTGAATCATCTGGGCCAATATTTCACTCATGTCTATGAGATCTTGAAAGAATGTCTGCCCTCAGTATAGAATATCAACAATAATCATCTGGGCCAATCTTTCACTCACGTCTGTGAGATCTGAAAGAATGTCTGCCCTCAATATCAACAATGGGATATTTGCCCCATTCTTCTCAACCAAGGAAGAATGATTATTTCTGATTTCTGAACCTGGACCATTTCTCACCCTGGGCCATTCTTCTGACACTAAAAAAAGTGTAACCTGGAGAGAATGAGTCTTCCCTTGAGAAATGTTTGGACCATTCCTTACCCTAGGCCATTCCTCCGACACTAAAAAAAGTGTAACCTGGAGGGAATGAGTTTTCCCTAAGGAATGACTGTCCTGGACTATTCCCACCCCGGGCCATTCTTCCGACACTAAACAAAGTGTAACCTGGAAAGAATGAGTCCGCCCTCAAGGAATAACTATCCCTGATTGTTGAGCCTGGACTACTCCCCACCCTGGGCCATTCCTCCGACACTAAACAAAGTGTAACCTGGAGAGAATGAGTCTGCCCTCTAGGAATAACTATCCTGACCATTCCCCACCCTGGGCCATTCCTCCGACACTAAAGTGTAACCTGGAGAGAATGTATAACCCTCGAGGAATGTTTGTCCTGCATCAACCTCCAAAATGGACGATTCTTCGAAACTTCTCACAACTGTGAACTTCGAAAGAATGAATGCCCGACGAGGCAGACCATTCTACTTGACCACTACTCAGAGTGACTGCCAAGAAGAATGACTGTCCTAGACCACTCCCCATAATGGGAAGTCGTTGTCTATGATACATCAACAATCAGTCTGCCTCCCATGTTAACTACAATGGGAAGTCACTGTCCGTCAGAAATCTCAATCCACTTTCCGAACATGAAAGCATCTGTCCAATTTGGACTATTTTTTTAATTACAAAGATAAATGATATTTTCAATGCTCCCTCCTAACTGAAGAGTTATTTCAATCACAAAAATAAATGTTTGCGTACCTTATTCTAGTTTGGAGAGTCTTCCCTTCCAGCTAAGAGAGTTATTTCCACGAGCTCTAGCTTGATTATGCAAGTTCTTTCATCTTGAATAGAGGCTTTACCAAAATGTATGCTTATCTTCTCATCTGCGGAGATATGTATTGGATAATCACTTTCTCCTTTCTGGACTTCATCATGGATAATGTAATGCTTGTAATTTAGTCTAGAACACTGTGAAGGCTTCATGTAGATCCGAACAATAGAGTATATCATAGTTGGAGAACTGGAACATATCCATGTGGTACTTCTTCTGTCATCATGAGATCTGATCTTCTGAGTAGTCATCTTGATGTTATAGGAAATCTTCACCACGCTTCTGCTGTGCACTGGAGGTTCTTCACCAAGTTGTCTTCTTATTATCTGCATACACGAGTCTCTTTCTGGTATGTCTCAAAGTCTTGAGATTGCTCTTTATACTTTTTTTATTCGATTTCTCTAGAGAACATTCTTTGCATTCGTCTGATGTAGAATTCCGACTCATGGATGTTGCAGATAATATAATGACTCATGCAGTGATAAGTCTGGTGTACTGGAACAAGTAATCATCATATTCTTCTCCCTCCATCTGGGAGAACCTCTGGTTCTAGATCTCACAATGCTTTCATTCATAAGTCTTCCATACACTGTTATTTATCACGACGTTCAGTTCTTCTACTTGATTTCTTTTAGTGAGTTCATATCAGGCTGGTAATCTTGATATAACGACTGGTTGTTCTGTCTTCTCTTTCTTTCTTGGAATCTTCATGTTCTTCTTCAAGTTTTTCTTTAGCTCTTGGTTCCAAGGAGTTTCTTATAGATTCCATGCTCTAGAGATTCCACTTCTTCCTTTCATCATAGAATCACAGATATGGATGAACAACCGGGGATTCTTTAAAGCTTATGAGGAAGTCTTCTTCTGCGGTTGAACTGAACATGTGCTGTCTTTCATGACTGCTACCATGGATATATACATTTCATCATATTTAATGGTCATAGGATTAGCTCCCTCCTAATCCTTGCTTCATGTAAGAGTGCATATAATCGGCTCCCTCCGTCTGATAGAGTCCATACTTCCATCTACATCCTTATTGTCTTCTGCAATATATAATTGGCTTTGTTTATCTAACAGAGTCCATGCTTCCATCTTAGTTGTCATCATAAGTCTTTCTCCAATTCCTCTTGATGTCTGACTTCTAAGTCTCTTCAAGATCGATTCTGATTTCAACTTATCTTGTAATAGCTTTCACATGATATATTTCATCCCTTCATGTGTATTATCTAATGATATTCATTCTTATTTTGTTGTTCTTCCATAGGTATAGTTCTTCTTGGAACACATTATTTTCCAATATATACAAGATATGTACAAAGACGATGCAAACAAGATATGTACAAGAAAAATAAGAATAGTGTTGTTTACCTTTTAGTAGAAGAAATCTCTTCCATCCTGCTTAGTCTTCTTTGCAGGTTCCTTTTCTTTGGCAGTCGATGCTTCGTGTTTCTCCTTCCTTTTCTTTAGCTCGGGACACTGATTCCTGTAGTGACCGTACTTTTGACAATTGAAGCACTATATTTCTGAAATGTCTTTTCTTTGTTTTGGCTTCCTTCTTGAATTGAACTTTCTTTTGTCCCTGAAGTTCTTGAATCTTGGTGTGAAGTCTTGATCATCGTACTTCTTTTGAGGTTTCTCTTTTGCATTTATCCTTGATTCTTCTTGAGCATAACAAGTCCAAAGTTCTTCAAATGTCAGGTACTCCTTCCTTGTGTTCATGCTTGCAGCAAATGCATCCCATGTCTTGGGAAGACCATTGAGTACTATGTTCACCAATTCCTTTTCTGAAGTGATCTCTTCAATAGCTTGTAGTTGATCTCTTGGCTGGGATATCCTTAAAAAGTATGATGTTATGTTGTCATTATCATTCATCTTCATGTCACAGAGCTCATTCTTCAGATTCATAACTTGTCCAATGTTTCTGACTGAGAAGAGATTTGTTAGGGCATCGTACATCTTCTTCGATGAGTCAAGATGGGAGATGTAGGGTATTAAGTGGTATTTTATAAAATCCACTATGATACTCATGGCATTGATGTCAACGTCTTTGAACTTCTGCATAGCTGCAACGTTCTGCAGTTCCTTCTCTTCTCCTTCTTTAAACTTTGGCTTCACGATCTTTCCTTTCACAATATCCAACACTTTATTCTTAGCAAGGATGAGGTCAATCCTTGTATTCCATGCTCTGAAGTTAGAGGCTCCATATATCTTGTTCTCAGACTTCATAGAGTTCGTCATGGCTTGCTTGACTTGGTCAAACCCTAGATTTGATCAGAAATCCAAACTTCACATCTTGGTCTTCTGAGAGTACCAGGAGATGCGCTGGGCTAGGGCGCACTGATCTATTTAGAGATTAGGTCAATCTCATCACTTAAGGTGCCTCAACAAGAGGTTTAGGGTTTCTGCAACTGCTTCTGCTAGTAACCCTAGCTGCAGTGATTTTGGAAACTGCTCCTGCTAGTAACCCTAGTGGCAGTACCTCAACGAGCTCAATATCTAGCAGCTATGTTTCCTTCCAGTGTTTTAGGCTGACTGAAGGGGTGTGGGCCCATAACCTATTAGAATATAGAATATGGTGTGCTCGTTTTACCATTGAAGATACCTTCGTCACCCAACCATAGGCCGAAGCCTCCCTCCGAGCACCTTAACCTTGACTGAGAATTCCTCCGGAAGCAAACCTTAGGCTAGATAGCCAAACAAAGAGTAGCGCATCAATCCCCAAGGATAGCGCATCACAAAAATTTGATTAGATAGTCCAAACCCTAGCCAAGAGATATTCAAGCCAATACTGAAACTAGCTGCTGCTGCAGCTGCACCTGCAACCCTCCTCCAAACCTGCGCACCAGACTGCAACTGCAGTGCGCACCAACTGGGAAACTGTTGTGCAAAACTGGCTCTATCTGTAACTGCTGAGATGATACAAATGAGAACTGGCACCCTATATTTATAGTAATCCTGCCAGTTTGCTGGGGCCGACTTCTCCTTCTGGGTATGTGTCTGTTAAGTATATTATTATTAATTCTGGCCGACTTCTTCTCTTGGAGGCTAATAGCCTAATATAAATTATCTTCTTGAGCTGACAAGGCTTCTAGGGTTATTAGCCAACTCATTAGGGTTTATCTTGCTTCTTGGAGTCTTCTATTCTTGTCAGGTTCAGATGTGGGGGTAAATACCTCCCACAACTACCATAATATTAACAGAAGTTACCAAATAAAGTGTTCATCCCCTGCATTTCAAGAGAATTAGTAGCTATGGTAAAAGGTTCATTTGGGTCATTCAGATCTGTCACAGTATGCTTCAAATAACGTTCATGGTTTATCCTAATTTTATTTGGCTGCCCATTTTCTGGTAACCACAAATGAGACAAATCTGTTGCAAAGTACCCATGTATCTTCTTAGACCAGTCCCTGCTCAAGAACAAACCATAGACTTCAGGGATGTCAACAACAATGATGTCAATAATTTAGTGAACCTTAGGATTATAAGATAACCTAACCAAAACATTCTTCAGTTCACCGATTACCTTAACGTTCGTGTGATCGAGCTGAATGATTTTAAGACTAGAAGGCTAAACTTCTGCGTTAATTTTTTGGCAAATAGATAAAGGCATCACATTCAATGATGCACCAGAATCCACCATGAAATTATGTACATTTCTATTAAAAATTTCAAAAGTTAATAAGAAAGGTGGGACATTTTTACGAGTATTAACAACAGAGTTCTGCTGATTTTTAGTCGTTGTCCCTGAAACAATTTTATCTACATTTGATACAGTTTTTTCAGTCAGATCCCTTTTATCTGGGGGTTCAGATGTCATTTTAGTAGGGATCTTATGGGCTATTTTAGAACTGATTTCTGTAGTTTTCTTGCTGTTAAGATCGTTGTTCTTACTGTTTTTTGTGATATTTTGAAGCATTTTTTGCAGGACAAGAGGAAATTTCAAAAGCTCGTAAACATAAATATTAGCCCGTAATTATTTAGATCTTCAATCAAGTCATATTCTAAAACTGGGGCTGCTACACTCTGTTTTATTTCAGTCTGTTTTGATTGTTTTGAAGGCACATTATTACTCATTTCGGAAGACAGTTTTCTCTATGTTTTGCTTCTCGTCTTGTAAGGGTGAACATTTTCAAAGTTTGCTTGAAAGATACTGTCAGAAAAATGTCCGAAGATATTGGGAGATGACTCCTCTTCTTCAACTACTTATTCCTCAAATACGTCTTCAGAAATTTCAGGAGGGGCAGATTTATCATGTGCTTCAAGGATAGTTTGTAAAGCGTATTGTAAGCTTTCAAAATTAAGACCTTCAGGGGTAGGATTTGGCCGGTTGGGGGAAAAAGGTTTTCTAAAAGGAGGTTTAAAACTTCCTTTGCTTGAGGATGCTTCTTCGGCTGATCTCTTCAAGTATACGACTTGATTTGACAATCTTTGGACAACCTTTTGCAAAATTTCTAAGTTTGGAGTTTCCGGTTGGCTTTTCGCTTGGGGAGGCCTTGCAAGGATATCAATTTTCATTTTAGAGGATGAAGTTGTTTCAGCTTCACTATTGAGATTGTCTTTCAAACTTAATATGTCCTTTTCAATTTGTCTTGCCTCCTCGAAGGCTTCCAGTAACATAGACTTTTTAGACCTTTTAACCCAAATTTCTATATTATTATGCAGGGCTTTGGTGTAATATGTGACAATTAGACTTTCTGCAGGCATTGAATCTGCGGAAATTTGATTCTTTAACGTAAGGAACCTTTGGTTAAAATCTTTTGATTTCTCTTTAGGGTTCATTTTTAGGCTGGAGAGTTCCATTACCAAGACTTCAGGGGTTTTATCATCTCCAAACTTCTCCAAGAAACAAGTTTCGAATTTGTCCCAAGAGACAATGGTCTGGGGCTGCTGGGCAAAATACCATGTAGAGGCATTGCCCTCAAATGTATAAGGAAAGAGTCTACATACTACATATTCATTTTATACACTCCAGAGTCTAATAGCCAACATGAATTTCTTTATGTGATCTTCGACAGATTGCTTAGAATCTGGATCAAATTTAGGTAACCATTTCTTCGGGTGTTTTGGCAATGGGTGTTGGGGTCCAGGTACAACTACAACATCTTGATCAAGCCATGGTCTGGTGGGATTTTTTTGGTTTTCCATGGGTATAGGTGGTGTCGAATACTGAGATGGTTTAGATGAGGAACTGCCTTCATGAGAGGATTCGCTTCCTGAAGAGGATGGAGATGAATGAGGTGGAGAAGGTGGAATACTAGATCCTCCAACTCCAAGGGTAGGGGTATGGTCAGGATCTGTGGTATTATCTCCTAAAGGATCTAAGTGTAGACCAATGCCTTCAAGTTTCTCTCGGATATCCAAGAAATCTAAAGGTTGATTGAGAGCCCTACCAGGTTGTCTGATATGGGCCAAAGCACTGTGCATCCTTAAGAGTGATTGAAGAACAATTTCTTGTACGTCAGCCCCTTAAGGGTTTGGTGTTACTGGCTCAATGGGAATCTCAAGATTTTCGTTGGAGGTAGTTGTTGTTTCAGAAGTAACGTTGTTGTCTGAGCGACTACGTGTTACTACAGGGGAGAAAGCGTGTGGGGGTGGAGTTTTGAAACTTCCACGTGCCATCAATTGTATTCAAGCCCTCCTTCTAGTTTCGTTTGTTGACGTGCGAAATTGACCATCTGTCAACTAGAAGAACGATTCTAGTCCGGGGTTGTCTAACAAACCCAAACTGTTTGGTGCAACTCGTTCTGACGGGTTTAATGGCTCCATTAGCCAATCTAAAATCCTAAAATAAAAACAAACAAAAGAAAGAAATAACTAATTAATTGCTAAACGCTATATTATATCTGTACATATGCTCTAATATAACTATTGTAGGTCTATTTAAGCATAAAATATACAAATCTCACTTATGTACATCATTTACAAATTGAAAGTTTTAATTGAAACTTACGAAATCAATGTGAAAATAATTGCTTTTAAGAAGCAGATAAAGAAAACACATTTAAATCTTTTCTATTTTCTTTTATAAATCTAAGTATTCTTGAATTGAATAAACTATGGAATGTAGACGTGCACAAAAAGCTGAACCAAACATTCTGGTTTCATTAATATGTAAATGATTGGATTTGAGAAACAGAAAGGAGCTAACTTGTTGTTAGTTAATGAGATGTATCCAAGTGTCTGTATGAGTGAAGAACATCCAACTGCCACGCCCAAGAGAAGAATCTGCAATAGACTTTATGACTGTTCTAGATAAATTTAAAACATGTATTGGTAGTTGAGATTTAATGATAGAGGAGGAAACACAAATTGAACCCTGTGATCTTATAATTTCACATAATTACAACAAGATAAATCTAAGTGTAACTTATTGCATTTCATCATTCAACTAAAATTCAAAGATAAATCCTATCATTCGAATTGGAGATATGATCACAATATTTATATCTAGAGAAGCAAATTATAGACGATATTTATAACATAAGTATCCCAAACATAATAGATCATTAAGTCTAAATATATCAGACCTTGTAAAAGTATATTGTAATTTCATTGTAAATCTGGACCGTTCATTATAAGGTCGCAGATATAACGGTAGAGATTATGTTAGGGTTTTTTTCCCTAGAAGGCAACCCTCTTTTATGAGGGAAATGTATTGTGGCTATGGATGGTGGTGAATATTGTATTCTGAGAGAGGAGACTGTGAGAGAAAGAAGAGGAAGTTACAACGGGTTTTGCTGTAGGTTGTATCCCTTCATTTGCTGGATAATAAT
>ML810051.1:83027-121429 GCA_009831015.1 Picea engelmannii
CCCTATTTAGTAGAGAATAATTTATTCTCTAAACCAAGAGGAACTCATTAAGGTATTCATATTATCCATTTAATGATATTGTTTTTAGAGATTATTGAATGTAATTTGATGTGGAATTTTATGTTCTCCCTTAACATTGATGTTTTCCAATGTTCAATGTGCAAAAATACATATTCAGAGGACTTGGTGATGTATAATTCTTGCTTGAGTTAGCGATTGATTCAATGAACATTGCCAACAATATTGATAAATCACATGGCAGGGAAAAAGTGAGTTCCAATTTTAAAGTTTATTGTACTAAGTTTGATTATTTTCTTAGTTTAGCCTGGGTTAATTTTATTGATGTTGCATCCTTATATGAATTGTTTATTTAAATTTAGTTCAAAATTGTGCATATTGTGCATAATGTTCCCCATATATGAGATAATGGTGAAAATGGACCAGGCATTACAACTCATTCATTTTAGAACAGAACAAGAACATATAATTATGAGGAGAGATAACATAATAGATTACAACTACTCTTACTTGGAACATCATTGTTTAACTACACGAACTGGTGAAACTAAGTGCAGAGGAAACATTCACCGTCTAGCCATAGGCATTCCTACTCAAATGCTAACCTTAAGTTGGGATGATGATGTGACAAGGGAGAAATTGCTCCAAAATGGCTCTATCTCACATTTACCAACAATGTATGAATCTCATGAGCATAGTTGTAGTAAACTAACAAACTAAATCCATTGATTCCTATCTAACATCCTTTCTAGAAAAATTAGAAGGAGGAGTTCTTGCCATTAGGTTTGAAGAAACCTAAACCCTTGTAGCCACGTACATTTTCCTGACCTCTTCTCCAGATAAAGCGAAATAGGAGGAATCTATAATAAAAAAACCTTGTCAACCTACTTGTTGAGGAAGGAAAAAGTTATAACAACACAATCCTTCAACAATAAATGTTCTATTGTTACAAATATTGAATACCTTGTCAACCTACATTCTAGAACAAGGTATCCTTGCTATCCTCCCTACTAGAGCAAGTGAGATTTTTTATGGAACAACAATGGCAACCTTGTTGTGTCCATATTTCATTGTTATTCCTCCTGGGTGCGGGTAAATTGACTTGTATATGCAACACAAATGTTGGATATGACCATCATCATAATTCTAAATCCATGCACAAAGTATGAATAGAAGGGTTCGCTCATATTTGTGTAAAAATGTAGGGCTTCCCTCTTCAGTTCCAAGATTTCTAGTGATTTAATCTCTAGGTTATTTATATAAGGTCTCTTGATTTGTCCTTGGGTCAACATTGACAATGATTAGTCAGCTTGATGGCCAATTTGACTTCAACCAAACTTGGTGACTTCACTACCCATGCCAAATTTTAGTAAAGTTGGTGACTCCTACACCCATTTTGACTTGGACAAAGCTTGGTGGCTTCAATGCCCATGTTGGATTTGACTCATCTTAGTGACTTGAAAACATTAGTCAACCTCATCAAGGTGATTGGACAAAGAGAGTATTTGTGTAATGTATTGACACATTCATTTGGTTGGGCTTTAATTTTTTTCCATCTTTCTTTCTTTTCACTCTAATATCACTATGTAAGGACCCTAATGACATTACTTAACGGGGTGTTAAACATTTTATTTTGTACTTTTATACCAATTTGTTTCTAGTCCACTTAATTAAACGAAAATTAGGTAACAAGATTAACTTGCCTACTCACATAGGTTAACAATATTGAAAGAAATTTGATGGAAAGACATTCCAAATAGATGGAATCCTACATGACTGTATGCTGCCATCTCTTCCCGCAGGCCCCTATAGGATGCCATCTTAAAAAAAGAAAAAAAGAGAGAAATAAATGGATAATTTAGAAGACTACGTAGAGAAAGGTTCTGATTTATTTTAGTAGACAATTGTCTATTAGACTCCAACCTATTTGGATTTTGAAATTTGTAGTTAACTTGTAAAGTTTGTCAATTGAAACTTGATAAAATATCGTGTATGTTGTTTACTATTAATTATATTCTTTTGCTGGGACTTTGAGTTTTGATTCTTAATTGTAGTTGTTAACTCTATGTAGGTTTGGTTCTTCAGTCTTAAGTTGTTGCATAGTACAAATGTAATCCATCATTGCTTCACACTGCACAATTCACATTATGTCATATGGTATGAGATTATGAATATCATTGTTTCTGATATATATATATGTGTGTGTGTGTGTGTGTGTGTGTGTGTTCAAGAAGAAAACGAAAATACATTTTGTATTTCCTCCAGGACATAAAAACAAATGCTCATATCAAGCATGCTGAGATTCCCACATATATAGTCCAATAAATAATAATGCTTTAAATACATCAAGTTGTTTGCCTTATCATTCCTAAATACTTCAACAAAAAAAAAACTATGGTCTTTCTAGGATTCTATGAAATTTTATGAGCAAAGACAATATCAATGTCCTTATCAACATAGCACTTGTATTCAATCAAAGAAATATCTTGTTACAGGTGGAAGCCTTGATCCATATTTAACTTCTATAATGATGATGGTACTAACAATCATCTCCATCTATTTGGACTATGAATCCTCCTGGCATTTTAGTTCTCTATATACACGTGTGCAGGTGAAATCCATGAAATTCCCAATAATCTCCATAACTTTTCTATAAACAGGTTCCAATAACAGGGTTTGTAATTCTTTGATACCATTCACCTAGTCTATGATTAATTTAGGCACAATTATAGGAGGTTTAGGTCTAGAAGCATTCCAAATGTCCTCACATGAAAATCTAATTTGATGCAATACTTGGAAGGTTATAACCTTTTTGTTGTGGAATATCATGGAATTCTATGTCAACCACACTTCCCATGATACAACACACCAGAGATCCCTATGGTCAATTAGGGATTTCTCCTCCCACCACTGTTTGAAGCAATCTTGGAGGAAACTATTGGATACACTCCAACATTTTCCCAACTTTACCAATGCTGGAAAGAAAGAGGAGGATCCAAGAAAATAAATTATATATCCCAAGGAATTTTTGGTAACTTCATTGGCAAGAATATTAGCACAGGCCTCAGGTAAGTATCCTTCCATCATTCAATAGTCACTGGAACCATCCAATCAAGTTGCATTTGCACTGTTTTGCAGTTGTTATGGATGTACTATTGTCAAGGTAACATTTTCTCTTTTTTCTAATCTTTTTTTCCATCTATGAACAATCCTTCTACCATTGCATAATACCTGTTAACTAGACGTATTTTTTGTTTTCACATATAATGACTAATTAGATTTAGTAAATTTAAAAGTAGCAACCAATTTTTGTTTTTTGGTAAATAAATGAAAATTTTATATTACTGAAACTATACAACATAATACACCATGCTAACCTTGGAAAATGGGCTCTTTTAATTTTGTAGGAAGGTCCCATACCCAAATTTAACAATGTGAAAATTGCCATTGTTGGCTCCATAAATTACAAACAAAATTAGTATTGTCTATTGCATTAAGCATCTATGCTATTTGGAAGGTTATTGTTTTTCCTATCATAGTAAACCTATCTATGTTTATAGTGTTGCATTAACATATACAATAATGAGTTTGAGTGAAAAACTTATATTCCTTTAAATAAGACATCTAAAGTGTCTTCTTCCCTTGGACTGGTACCTTTCTAACTATGTGTCAGGTTCATGTGGTAATTTTTTTTTTATGTAGTGATACTAACTTCATTTTGAAAATTGGTTGTGATAGCTTACCTGTAAAACCACTACTTTGGTCAGGATTATCATTTTAATTTCCCAATAGAGATACCTTTGTTGAGCCTCCTCCTTCTTCCCAACTATTACTTGATGGCTGATTTCCTCTAAGGGCTATCTTGGAACACAATATGATGATGTCTCTACTTCATATTGAGATTGTCAAGGACCTTATCATTGAGCCTTTTGATCCTAAATTATTCGGAGGCTACAACCTTGTTCTAAAGATGAGAACGTCCCCACCAATCACCCTCAGGAATTTTATGGCCCTGAGGTAGATCGAGGGACAATCTTGCTTCCTAGGACTAGATAGTAAAAAATATGTTTGTGATGCCTGTAGTGCACATTTGATACATGAAAATTGTGAGGAGGGATGACCATGCAATGCTTTATTGCAAGAATCATGAAATCCACAAGCACATATATTTGTTGTAGGAGTGATATTCCTAAACCCTGGTTGTGGATAGTTAATTCCTTTCCTTTCTAGTCTTTTGTGAGAAATAACTTTGTAATCTCACATAATTGTTGTAGTCTCACATAATCTCTAATGTATAATTATGAACAATGAATTTATTGCAACATGTTATTATTTCTGTAACATGTTTATGTTGTTGCAACACATGCTATAACAGTTATTGCAACACTATGTTGAAACAATTATTGCAACACATGTTGTAATAGTTGTTGCAACACAATTGTTGTAAAACGCATGGGTGTATTTTAAATCTACATATTTTTCATTTTAAACTCCACATGTATGGTAAAGAGCTGGTGACAAGTGGAAGACCGATTTAGTACGTGAAAACAAATTGTTTAAGTGGAAACAACCGTTAAATCTCATTAACTTAAACAATTAGAAAACAATTTTGGAAAAGGGGACCATGTAACTATCCAATAAAATAAAAAAAAGAAACGGTTGGGGGAAGTTGAAGGTTCTGAACATTTCATTTGCCAAGAAATGAAAATATAAAGGGGGGAAGAAAATAATGCAAAAGAGTTTAGGGTTCAGGGATGACCATGCAATGATTTATTGCAAGAAGCAAGGACTCCACACACACATATAATTGTTGTAGGAATGATATTCCTAAACCCTGGTTGTGAATAGTTAAGTCCTTTCCTTTCTCTTTTGTGAGAAATAACTTTGTAATCTCACATAATTTTTGTAGTCCCACATAATATCCAATGCCTAATTATGAACAATGCAGATCTTACAACATGTTATTATTGCTATAAAATGTTTATGTCATTGCAACACATGTTGTAAGAGTTGTTGCAACATTGTGTTGAAGCAATTGTTGCAATACATGCTTTAACAATTGTTGCAACACTGCAACATGCATGGGTGTATTTTAAAGATAACTATTTTTCATTTTAAACTCCACGTGTATGGTAAAGAGCCGGTTACAAGTGGCAAGACGATTTAGTAGGGGAAAACAATTTGTTTAAGTGGCCACAACTGTTAAATCTCATTAACTTAAACATTTAGAACACAATTTTGGAAAAGGGGTCTGTGTAACTATCCTAGAAAATAAAAACAAGAAATTGTTGGGGGAATTTGAAGGGTATGAATGTTTTAGTTGCCAAGAAACGAAAATATAAAGGGGGGATGAAAATAGTGCAAAAGGGTTCAGTACGGTTGTAATAAATTTTATTCTGATTAATGGTGATAGTTTTTGTTCTATCCACCAGTTTTATTTCTAATTTTATTTTCCTATAGCAGTAAATCCCTTGTGGTATTTGTTAATGGTTAATTTCTATTTAAATTGGTATTTTGTTGTTGTGCTCTCTGTGGGCGGATGCCTAGTTTTTGTGGGATTGATTGTAGAAACTAGGGTGACTGCATTATGCCCACTAACCACCACCAAAGCATGTCCCCCTTACTCATCATCGTGTCCTCAAATCATAGAAAGTGGGTGGTTCCCACTAGCCATCACTATAAAACGTCCCCCTTACCCCTCATCACCGTGTCATGGTTTTATTGAGAAGCTTAATATAGATCTATGAAGGTATGTATCAATTCCATTTTGACAAATGCTAAACTACCAGCAACATGCCTGAAAAGGTGTTTAAAATATGAGCATATGGCAGGTTCTAAATTCTTCCTCAATTTTGATAGTCGATGGTAGGTCCTCAGTCATGGATTTTTTTTATAAATTTTGTGCAAACCCTGTAGGACTTGCGATGCCATTTTTTATTATTTTTCTGCAAACATATGTCCATATATCGACCAATGTAGGTCGCTCTTTTGACCAATGTAGATGATATTTCAACGTGCATTTGTCATTCTTGTGACATACAGATCGACGTGTATAATTTTTACTCTCAAAGGTATAACGACATGTACATCGATATTTCGACCAATATTAGTTGATAATTAGATGAAATTTTATTTCTCTTTACATACTCTTTCAACAAACATACGTCGACAGGTCGACACATAGACGTTGAACTATCGACACATGTACAACGATATTTCAACCACTGTTAGTGGATCATTAAATTTTTTTTTGTTTCTCTTTACATGCTCTTTCGACAAACATACGTCGCAAGATCAACCAATAGACGTCGAACAATCGAAAAACGTACGTCGCTCTTTCGACCAATGCTTGTCAATCATTAGAAGAAATTTTGTGGCTATTTACACATACTTTTGACAAACATACATCGACATATCAAAAAATGTATGTCGCACAATCGAAAAACGTACGTCGAACTATCAACAAACCTACGTCCCTATTTTGACAATTGTTTGTCGATTATTAGATGAAATTTTGTGGCTATTTAAACACACTTTGTGTTTCTATTCCAACCAAATGTCTCGTCATAAATGGCGTCAGGAGACCAACAATACTATGTCCGTCGATAGTGCAACATTTTTCTAATGACAAAATTAGGTTGATGCGCTCATTGGAAGCTCAATGTTTTTGCGACACAAATGCATCGATAAATTGTCAGAAAATGGGTCCAATGTACTAGTGCCATGATAGTCCTTTTTTCTATTTTGGGAGACTGAATTGCTTCCAGTGAGCCATTACTGATAGATTTGGAGCATGAGATCGATAATTCTGCCTTCTGGAAATATAGTGCACAATAAATGTTGATCGAGCCTCACATGGTTTCCCCAGCATAGATCTGCAATGGGAATTGTTTCCTTATCCCACATGCATGGGGAAGAGTTTGAGTGAAAAATTTATAAGAAAAATATGACCTTTGGTTACTTTTGTTTGAAAAGAGTAACCCAGAACCTTGCATATCCTGCAGACAATGTAAACTTTTGTCTGAGGTAACCGATGGCTCGGTGGACCGGATCATAAGCCACTATGGAGTGTAGAGAGTCGGGGGTGATTTTCTTAGTGGTCGGTGGGCCGATGGTCTGATGGACCAGACCGACATCAGATTTCCACTTGCTGGATAAAATTTTACATCGAGCATCTGGTGGTCGGTGGTCTGATGGCTCGATGGACCAGATCGACATCAGATCACCCCTTGTTGGATAAAATTTTACGTAGAGCATCCAGTGGCTGAGTGGACCAGATTGGACCAATGTCAATTGGTAGAATTTATATGTATATTGGATGAGGTGGATGATGGGTCGGTCCCTTAGTACCCCGATGGGTTAGTGGCCCAGTGGGCCGGACTAGCGTCATATCACAGGAGGGGATGGAAGCTTGAATGATAGTTAATTTGGCTTCACAACACGGTTTCACATTTCACCAAATGGATTTTAAAATTTAATTTCTTAATAATGACTTGAAAATGTGGTGTTTTTTATTAGTAAATTAAAAGATGCAGAGAAAAAATGATAGATTTTACCTAGGTTTTGTAGAAATGACAAATTGTAACCACAATAGCCAAATAAAGAACCAAAATACCACAAAATGTATACCTTTATTGATGAAATAAATATTCACTTGCCTCTTCGAGGGGGAAACCTCCAATTGAGTAGAACTCTAATTAAAAATAACTTCACAAGACATCTCATTACAATTCTACTACTTCTTTATATAGTGCTATCTACCTTCTAGGAACATTCTAGAGAATGAGCTTTCTAGTAGGCAAAACCTCATAGTAATCCTTCTTAAATTCATTACTTTTACACTACTACATGGGCCTTATTTACTAGATGTGGAATTCATACATAGCAACCTATATATCTACTTAGGGGGTTAGGGAGGGGAGGACCCTAAAATTCTCCCCCCCCCCCCCGACACAAAAAAANTTGAAGATGAGGGAAATGCTAAAGGATCTCTTTTGGTTCCCATGTGTCATCCTCAGGTGGTGCATCCTTTCACTTTATTAGCACCTCGTATATATTGTGCTCATGGAGATTATGCTCTTTTTTGTCAAGAATGGCCTCAGGATGCAACCAATTGGAACCTTCTTCATCGATTTTGGAAGGCTAGTTTGAATATGACAATTAGATAGGACCACTTTCTTTAAGCATGATACATGAAAAATTGGATGAATTTTAGAGTGGTTCAAAAGTTCTAATTTGTAAGCCACTAATCCAATACATTTGAGGACCTTACAAGAGCCATAAAACTTTGGAGCAAGCTTCTAGCAGTGGTTGTCTTTGAGGGGGGTTTACTTATAAGGATGAATATGAAGGAACAGATGATCCCCTTCTTCAAAATGGCATTCGAAATGATGTTGATCATATTTTCGCTTCATCTGATTATGAGCCATGACCAAATTATATTTGAGAGTGCAAAGAATTTTGGCTCAGGATGTGAGGGTTTTGTCAAACTCATGTACCTTAGATACTCTAATAAGTAGGATAATATTGATGGGGGATTTTGGACATAGCCAACCTCAAAGGGGATCATTCGATTGGCACCATGATACGTTGTATTTTATTACCATTATACTAGGGGTAACCATTGAGCCCAATGGAATTTTCATTCTAAAGTAAATCACCTCAAATATTATTCCAAACACTTATTGACAACTTCAATATGACCATTAGTTTGGGGTCATATGCAGTGCTAAGATGCACTAAGTGTTCTAGAGCTGAAATAGTTCTTTCCATAAATTTCTAGTGAAAGTGGGATCATTGTCCATTACAATTGCCACATACCATGGATTTGAAGGATATTATCTATGAAGACTCGAGCGACCATGTCATCTTTAAAGGGGCATTGTAGAGCACAAAAATGAGCATATTTGAAAGGAAATCAACCACTGCCATTATGACGGACTTATTACCACGTTTGGGTAACCCCACAATGAATTCCATTGAAATTTAAGTCCATACATCTAGTGGAATGGGTAAGGTTGTAATTTACATGGATTGTTCACTATTTCTCCCTTGTGTCATAAGAAAATCTCACATTGCTGCCACAAAAATGTGGATGTCCTTCTTCATTCCTTCCCAAAAGAATGAATGCTTGATCCATTCATATGTTTTATGAAATCCAGAATGACCTACCATTGGAGATGCATGAAGTTTAGATAGATTTGTTGATTTAAAGGTGGATTATTTGTTCAAATACATACCCTTTATAGCGAATCTCTTCAATGTTCCAAGTGTATCCCTGATATGCATGGGGTGTCATTTGAAGTTGTTGGATCAAGTGAAGAATCTTGGGATCTATGAACCATTCTTTGTGGAACTCATTCAACCAATATTTTATGATGAAGGAGAGTGAAAAGAGGTCCCCTTCCTCTTCATACTTACAAGATAAAGCATCTCCTACCACGTTCTCATTTCCCTTCTTACAAATTATCTCATAATCCTATCCCAACATTTTGGTGACCCATGTATGTTCTTTGTGGGAACAAATCCTTTTCCCTAGGAAGTATTTCAGGATGAAATGATCATTTTTAATATGGAAATGTTACCCAAGCAGGTAGGGATGTCAGATATCCATAACATGCAATATAACCATCATTTTTGTTTCATAAGTGGATTTTTCCAAGTGCAGTCATATATTTGTTTGTTGGTAAAGGCTAATGGTCTTCCCTCTTGCATGAGTACTACTTTGATGCATTTACTAGGGGCATCATATTCCAAAACAAAGGTCTTATTAAAGTATAGTGGAGTGAGTATTGGGGTTTCATTCCAAATGAAAGTATTGTTTTTAAGCAAGGCGATGAAGGGAGTTGTGATCTTACTATATATCTCGATTAACTTTCTATAGTATCAAATGAGACCAAGAAAAACTCATAAAATTTTAAGAGTTTTAGGATGTGGTAAATCCTTCATTGCTTCAATTTTCTTCATGTCCACATGTCCACTGTCACTACTAACAATATGACCCAAGTATTCCATTTTAGAGACACCAAAGACACATTTGGACCTCTTACGAAAGAGTTGGTGATTAAAAAGTATTTGTAAGACTTGATCTACATGAGTGACATGGGTGTGCCAAGTTTTACTATAGGTCAATATGTAGCTCATTGTTTCTAGTAGCCATATAAATGGAGGTCCACGAGAAAAATATTACTAGAGAGCGGTACTAAGACTATCAATACTACTTTCTAGGTTTGTTGAAATACTTTCTTGGTGATGTGGCATGTGGGTCCACACAAATGGCTTACTGGGGAGTGCTACCATTATGATCAACGTGACATAAGGATTTTGTTGATATAGGTCCCAAATAAGGGTGTGGTTAGTGTTAACGCAAGTAGTCACCCCTTGACTGCAAATGGGCAATCCTTACACATCAAGATTCACTTCAAACAGGTTTTGGTTAATGGGAAATTTTAAAAGGTGGAATGGCCTCTTAAAATGCTTGAAAGTGATTTTAACTCAGATAGAACCTCACATATTTGGAAAATTGTGGTAGGGAATGAATTACATGGATTAGATTATAATATTGGGAAGTAGAAAGTGTAACAAAGAAGCTGATAGTTGACCTAAGAAGTTTAAAACATCCTAAGAAACTCATACATCCAGGAATTAGTCTATATCCAAAGCCCTGTTTTAGATACAAACTATAGAACAAAAACTAAAAACATGCATAAATTATTCGATGCCTCAGTCATGAAACCCTCATTCTCCTAGAAAATGATGTACATAAAACCAGAACATACATAACAACCAATTGGATCCTCCAAAGGGTTCTCACAACTAAACTCTAGTTACTGCAAATGGATGAAGAGAAAATAAGAGAAGAAGAAACATACCATGCATTTAACATTTATTGAATCACAAGATCCTTCTACATAAAGTGAAACTGGGTATTTTTATTGATATCAAGATTATGGTCGAACCAACCAACCCTTACAAAGTTTTTAAAGAGAAAATATATGGGGAGAGGCCCCAATGCCACCTCCAAAATAAATGTAACAAATTCATTACATCATTAATCATTTAGTTACATCCCAGGAAACAACATATGCATAACTAGAGATATGATTCCTCAACTGCTTAACTAACTGGACAGATGTTGAGTAGGAGGAGAAAATTGAACATGTTGAAGATGCTATGTGTGCTTGAGGTACACTAAATCTTGGGTAGGTTGGTTGTTTACATGAACCATCTTTTAGGACCACTTGTTTCTTCATCAAATAAACACCAATCACCCAAAACCATCAACTAACTTCCTTCCACGTTCCCATAACTTTAGGAGGCCCAATCGTGTTTTAACTAGCTCAAAAAGGTCCATTAGCAACTGTCAAAATAGCCTTAACCCGACACTGTCGAAAATTCTGGTATAATTTTGTTATAAAAACTGTTTATCCCGACACTGTCGGAAATTCTGGTAGCATTCAGTTTCTTTCAAAATTATTCATTAAGACCTTAGAAAATCTCATGCATATGTTATACTAAAAAAGAGTTGAGATAGCTTAGACATAGGTAAGGCATCTAGAGTAGGAAAAACTTGATTTTAAGGAAAATAATTTCTTTTAACTCTCCTCTACGTGAGTTGCCACTTTCCAGAACTAGATTTCACAGCGCCTTTGAGTTACTTTTGTCGTTGCATATGTTTTTGCTAACATTTAGGAGCCATATTTTTTTTTTTTACTCTTGCAAAGTTATACTCCTTGAATAATACTACGTTGTTAGAATGCTCAAATTCTCAATACTATAATTTATGTAGGAAGTTCATGGATTGGTAGTAGGAAGTAGGGTTTTTAGGGTCCTAAGGACAATGGGGTGCTAGGTTCTATATCTATCTGATATATGTGTGGGTCCAACAATAGTATTTGACCTAATTTCTCGATGACCTAGATAAGGAGGCTTAACTATACCCTTAGCCATACTACCTGATTACATAGGTACTAGAGAGTAATCTCCCAAAGTGATTTTATTGGTGCCATTATAGCAATAAGACAATCAACCGAATTATCTAAAGTTGGTTTCAGGTAACCTAGGAGACTTCTATTATACCCTAGGGTATGTGGAAGTGAAATTCCATATATAGGTGTTGTCTAATGCAATACTACTCGAAGGGGTACCAACATGGGTTACAAGGATGTCCAACTACATGAAACCTCTTGTATTCTCTATGTGTATGTTTCCCCTACCATAGATTTACCTGCTGAATGAAATATCATCATGTTATTCATAGATGTGAAAACATGTTTCTAGCTTGAAAACAAATGATCTAAAATACGTGCTCAAGAAAGTGATTTAATATCACTTGTGGTGTTTTTTATTAGTAAATTGAAAAATTCTGAGTAGAAATAATATATTTTCACCAGATTTACTATAGAAATGGTAGATTGAAACCACAATATCCAAATAAATAATTATACTGTGGAAACACACACTGACACTAAGAGGGTGGGGTGAATTAGTGTCTGGAACTTTTGGCTACTTTTCACACTTTCGTAGATTAACTAAATTAATTGAATAAGATATATGCAGTTCAATTAATTATTAATAAACATGTATAACACAAAATGTATGAAGTATATAACATATCATTATTTTATTTATTTAACTTGAATGAATACAAATAAAATCAATCCTTTAATATCTTCAACTTCAACTGAATATGAGAGATCCAAATCTCTGATACAAGACCCAACTTGTAGTTCTCAGATCCAAATGAGAAATGCGGAATCCAACCCTCATAACAAGACTCGACTTGTAAGCATGCACTAACCTGAAAGAATGAACTTTCATTCAATCCATTATATATATATATATATATATATATATATATATATATCCACCAAAACACCTCTTCCTTTCATATTCCTTTACTTATATAATCCTCCAAAGGGTGCCACTTTGAAACAATGCGTCCTTTTGGAATGAAACATTGCACCCCTTCATTCAATTAACACAAATGGTAACTTTTATTAATTGATTTTCGTACACCAATTTGGACATCGATTTTCGTATGAATATTCTAGAGTGATGGAAATGAATTTTAAAATTCTACGACATGAGTTTTTTTCATAACATGCCCAATTAGTCAACATGCGAGAAATTTCCCCAGAAAGTGTGCAAGGTGGCTGGTACATGCAGTTATTTGTGTTAATATTTTTGGTGTAACTATGGAAGTTATTATTATATATATATTTTTAGTCAAACCTTTAAAATATTATTATAATTATATTATACAAGTCGGCTTAACAAAAATTATTATATTATTGGTATTTTACTTATAATTGTAAAAATCCCCATTGTGGCTTGTTGGCCCTGTTTTATGGGTTAGTTAGGTCAAGAGTCATGTCTCTTCAAGAGACATTGTTGTGTATAAATAGAGGATAGGTTCCTCTCATTTGGACACACACTCACACACTTCTCTTGTGAATCTTGGAGTGCATAAGAAGGTCTAGCGCACAAGTCTTGGAGACTAGTTATTTTGGTGTTTTGGTCTTGGTCTTTCTTGGAGAGCTATAATGCATAATTGTACTGGTTGAAGGAATATATATTGAGGATTTTGGTTGTTGGGTTTTCTCCCCCACGAGGGTTTCCCAGGATAATCTTTGTGTTCTGTTAGCACTTTGTAAATTTTGTCCGACTGAATAGACAAATGACAGAGGTAATTGTTTCAACCAACTTCAGAGTTGGGCACTAGCCTGCTCAAATCAGAGAGGGCTCTCTCGTGTCACTTGATATTTATTTGAAAATTGGTAGCTAGATTTGGTTTGTGTTGGGTTTTTTTAATAAAATGACTAGAGGAATGAAGATGACATTTGGGCTGTGGAGTCTAGAATAAACAATACATTGTCAAACTTGGGAACTATTAAGAGGAAAAGGCTAAATCAGGCAGTGAGTTTGAGTTATATCTGAAAAATTTGCATGGCATCAGAGGAAAAGGGACACATAACTACATCAGAGCATTATAGGAATGAATTCTGAATTAGTTCAGAAGAGATAAACATAGTCTAAATTGCTAAACCAAGAGCATCAAATGATGAATTCTGGGCCTTTAACTCTCCAATTTAAACAGAAGAAAAATGTATATGGAATAAAAGATCACAGGAAACACATACTATGAAAGGAAAACAAGACTCATATCACCACCAATTAGAATCTGTTCATAAACAGTTCAAAATCCGCTTCTTCATTTATATATTCATTCTAGCCCCAAACATTTACAAAGGTCTTCCTGCACAGAGGGTAGGCTCCTCTTTTCTCCATGCTTTCTATATTCTCGAGATAATATATATATACAGAAGGTTCCTTCATGGAATTCAAAACGTTCAGACTTCTCATCCTTCTAAAATTAGAGATAGGTTACAAAGAAGAATTATTTATAATTACCATTACCCTAATTTAGAGGGACTGTTAGGAACATGTTCATCATATCTAGGAGCCATCTGTCCAAAACTTGTTGGGATGTACTTATCTACACCTGAGAGTTTATTTTATCTTAGCGATCTCCTCCTTTAGAGTATCCAACCAGACCGGTTGATTCTCTCTAACACTTTCAGTTGTTTCAGCTATGGTTTCTTTCTTCTGTTGTTTTCTCCATTTCTTTTTTACAGCTCGCATGTTGATGATTAGATCCATCATAATGGGATTTAGCCTGACTTCCAATTCTGAGTCTGTAGCAGGTTTTGTGTGGAATGTAGTTGCTAATATACGTGCAATTACCCTTTCCTTCTTACTCGTAGGTAAATCTTCCATGTTTCTTGAATGACCGATTTCACTGGATATATCTTTGTCCATGTATCCCAATTCCGTGGACATCGAAATGTTCCTACAGAAATTAGAGAGTCAATAAAATTGGAGATTACTTCGTTTATGGATGAGATGATGCCCCCATACTTGAGAATCGGTAGTTATAGAGTTCCAATCACGAGTCACTGACAGATTCACTTACAAGTACGTTGGTTTATCATGCTTGGCTAATCCATTTCAAATGATTAACTTTTGAGTTTTTTATATGGCGGCGTTCACCTGACATTGTACGGTTGTGAAGTATTGAACGAGTGAAACAAGGTGATTCTGACCAGTTGTCGCCTACCCCACGACTGGTTAATTTGACATATTGAAACATGTGACATCGGGGCTTTGGCGAAAGTGGTTTCAGGAAACCCACCATTCTCCCCGATGTATCTTTGGAGGAGTCGCGGATCCATTTTAAAAACCACAATGGTTTTCCCTAGTCCGCCATTATATGGTTAAGTCCTATGCAAGTTCACCGCCCGATATGGGCTCCAGCTATTGATCTGGGTGATTTTATAAACGATGATTTGTTGAGTTATACCTTTTGCGCCTCTGCTATATTTGTCCATACGCCGCCAGATATGTCTCGAACCTCTTAAATTATCGATTCTCCAAACTAACAAGCTTCGACGACGATGTAGCTCTTGATAAATTCCCGAGACTTGGATCTTGTCTGAAAAATGTTATGATGATAACATAGGCTCCAAGTGGGGATGTTATCCTCCCTGTGAGGTAGAAAAGAACTTGTAGACCCAATGCCTGATCCATTGGGATGATCTCAAAATCTACCATATCACTAGTGTCTGCTGAAGTCTAAACTCTGCACGCTGCTCTCAACTGGAAATGAACACTGAATATACTGTTGAAACTGGATGTACACAATACTGGAAATATAAGTTGAAAAATTCTTGTCCAACAAGCGTATTCATACACTCCTACCTACCCTAAAATGATGAAATGAATACTCAATCAAGTGATGCTAAAATGCCAATGCAACCAATCAAGCAATTGGCTTCCTGATTTTTCTCCACTCACATCTTTCTTAAGAAGGAAGACAAATGTAGAAGATGGCAGTTGAAAACAAAATTTGAATCCAAAATATGAGTTTATGAATGAAACAAACTCCTCTTTCACTGATGACTGTAATAGGATGGCCACCAGATCTTGAAAACCATGAAAAACAATTTCTTCTTGGTGAGCAAAAACAAAAATATAAGACTCTTTCGTAAGTATTTGTTGTTCTTGCTTTATTTATTCTTTTTTGAGAACATTTTCAAATGAAATGGCAGCAATGGGTTTGTCTACTTCTCCATGCATCTCAAGAAAAATGTTCATACATTATTCAAATATGACAGCCATATTATGTGCATCAAGGCTATCCTTTTGTTCATCAAACAATTTTGATTTGGTTTCATTA
Organism: Picea engelmannii; assembly: GCA_009831015.1. Lineage (NCBI taxonomy): Eukaryota > Viridiplantae > Streptophyta > Pinopsida > Pinales > Pinaceae > Picea > Picea engelmannii. Next base: position 99,283 of record ML810051.1, read on the forward strand.
AATTTCTGGAAATTTGTTTGAGGACTGCCATTTTGAATTTCAAATGAATTAATAGAAATAAGTTATTTCTCATAATATTCTTGCAAATGCGAAAATATGACATCATGAATTATTTCACAGTCTAGAGTCCTCATGGATGTATTTTCAAAATCCTTGCATGTGTCTATGTTGTTTAGAAATTGGACTAGTACGTCATTCTCGGGGGAAGAAAGGCAACCTTGAAATACCTTGTCTGGCTGGTAATATTGTTGAACATCTGCATTAGTTCTAGGAGAAATGAAAAGACCTTTGATAAAAAATTCTTGATCAACTTCTTCTTTAATCTGATAATCAAGCACAGATTTGAATTCTGAATTGAAATACCCTTCCAAGTAATGATCATGCAATGCATGTGAGTGTAGTTGGTGTTATTTAATGATGACAACCTTTTCATGTAAAACAGTGCTACTATGCATATAGTCATAAGTCCCTATCTTTTCTGAAATTTCATGATTTTCTCTTAACCATTCAAAGGAATAAAAACATAAGGGGAGAGAGTTTTTATCTATAAGTTCGTTTCTTTCTTCACCTTCGACTTCATGCTTGGATATTTTCTTATTTGAAACGCTATTTTGTTTCAACAGTTCGAATGAGGAAAAAAAAAATGGCAAGGTTTTGTTACCTGACTCACAACCTTCTTCATTTGTTTTAGTACATCATAGGTCCATTTTTCCATCTCTTTGGGATTTTGGACATTCTCACCTTCAGCTTTATCTTCAACCAATAACTGTATTTATGAATTTACAGGGTCTTCCTCAAAACAAAGAATAGGGTCATCAAGCATTTGAGGAGAGTGTTCTAATATCTTGTCAATCTGTTTCGTTGGTCTGGTGTGACTTTGCATCATCACAAATTCGTTTGCCTCAACACTAATCTGAGAATTCTCTTTCAACAATTTGAATGTAGTAAAGCACAAGGGTAAATAATTCTCTTCAGCTGATCTAATATTTTTCTCCTCACTGTGCTGCTGAAAAAGAAAGTCTTCAATATTGTGATCATCCTCGTATTTGTCATATACAGGAAAATCAACATCATATGCAACGTCGTCTAACAAGTACAGACTTAGAACATTAATCTTTTCTTCAACAAATTGGTTTGTAAACTCACCCTCTTGACTATCTACAAAAGAATAATCAGCCCCCTGCTTATCATGGGATGGCTCAGAAGCTTAAACAACACTTCTTCCTTTAACAAGTGGAATATAATTTATAGCACAATCATAAGCATTTGAAACTTCAAGAGGGCCCATGATATTGTCAATTCTATGCTTAGGATTCCAATCGATTATTTTCTGTTCATATTCACTTTCATGTTCTTGAGCATTTATCCCTTCCTTTTGGATTTGTTTACATGCCTGGATGTTGTGTTGAATATCCTGGGCATCATTAAACATTTGTGGTAAGGGATTAGGTCTCCTTTCCATCAGGAGGAAAGACAAATATGGATGAAGAGTTGTTGTATAATGGAGCATGGCAGCAACTTCAGTGGGTTGAGTCTCTTCAGGCAATTTGTAGTTAATACTGGAAAACCTTCGACTGAATATAGAGATAGTTTCGTTGCTCTGCCATTTCAAGGTATAGAACTTTGCAAGTTGTAGCTCCAAAGGTTTCTTCTTGCCCCAAAACTTTAAAAATAAATTCTTCAATTCCTCCCATGAGCTAATTGTATCTGGTTGCAAATGTATAAACCAGTCCTTGGTGTCCCCTTTCAAGGATTGAGAGAAGTCCCTCATACAAACATCATCATGGCCAATATCAAACAACTCTATAAAATGCTCAAACCGTTGGATGTGTTTTTCAGCTGAGATGACATCAGGCTCCACATCAAACACAGGCAGGTATTTATAGTGCTCAGGAGGAAAATCATGAAGGACTTGAGGTAAATTTAAGGGTTTGTATCTATGATGAGTCTTGGAGGATGTTGGATAAGGTACAAGAGGTGGAATATCATCTTTGGTTTCATGAGGCTCATCAACTTGGTTATGGTCATCACATGGCCCAGATGGGAATTTTTTATCAACATCAATGATACAGTGAGGATATGCATGCACAACTTTAAGAGGAGGATATATAATTGCAATATATTCATGATCATCATTAGAGTGCAACAGGTAAAGAAAAAATTGTTTGGCATGTTCAAGGAAAAAGCAGAGGCAACTTATAAAAAACAATAAAATGCCTTCGAAAAAATCCAATTTTAAGTACTTGTTTTCTTCCATAATGTCTTTTCATACCTCTGTCAAGGGATCTCATTTTCCAGTGGATTCTTTGAATTCAATTTGAAGCTTGAGTAGAGTCTCCAATAATGTTTTGGAAGCTGGATTCTACATTGAGAGTGGAGTCGCCAGTGAAAATTCAAATTTCTGGATTCTTCTACTAGTGGAATCACCTTCAAACTGTTTTTTTTTTTATGTGTGGAGTCGACAGAGCATGAATACAACTAATATGTGCCTAAGTGTCTACTTCTCTCAGACCTTATAACTTAACCATGTCGTTCTTCCTAGGGAAAATTTTCCAATTTCATCCTCGACAATGGTGCTAGAATGTTAGCACTCTGTAAATTTGTTTTGGTTGATAAACAAATGACAGAGGTAATTGTTTCAACCTACTTTAGAGATGAACCACTAGCCTTCTCAAATCAGAGATGGATCTCTCGTGTCACTTGATGTTTCTTTGGAAATTGGTGGCTATATTTGGTTTGTTTTTGGGGTTTTTAATAAAGTTGTTGGCAAGGAAGGGGAGGAACACTTTGGGCTATGGAGTCAAAATTATGAAATTGAATGAAAACATTGAGTGGCATGTAGAACTCTCCAGAGGATAAAGGCTAAATGAGGCAAGGAATCTGAGTTATAACTTGAAATTAATTAGAATGGTAAGAGGAAAGAGAAATAGATAACTGCATCAGAGCATTACATGAATGAATTCTATGTTAGCTAAGAAGATATAAACATAGTCTAAATTTCTAAACCAAGAGCATAAAATGATGAATTCTGGGCCTTTAACTCTCCAAATTAAACAAAAGAAAAATGTATATGGAATAAAAGATCACAGGAAACACATACTATGAAAGGAAAACAATACTCATATCATCGCCAGTTACAATCTGTTCATAAATAGTCCAAAATCCACTTCTGCATTTATATATGCATTCTAGCCCCAAAAATTTACAAAGGTCTACCTGCACAGAGGGCAAGCTCCTCTTTTCTCCATGCTTTCTATATCCTTGAGATAATATATATATAGAGAAGGTTCCTTCATGGAATTCAAAACGTTCAGACTTCTCATCATTCTAAAATTAGAGATAGGTTACAAGGAGGAATGATTTACAATTACCATTACCCTAATTTAGAGGGACTGTTAGGAACAGGTTCATCATATCTAGGCTCCATTTGTCCAAAAATTGTTGGGATGTACTTATATCCACATGAGAGTTCATTTTATCTTAGCGATATCCTCCTTTAGAGTATCCAACCAGACCGATTGATTCTCTCCAACACTTTCAACCATTTCATCTATGGTTTCTTTCTTCTGTCATTTGCTCTGTTTCTTTTTTATAGCTTGTTTGTTGATGACTAGATCCCTCATAATGGGATTTAGCCTAACTTCCAATTCTGAGTCTGTAGCAGGTTCTGTGTGGAATTTAGTCGCTAATATACGTGCAATTACCCTTTCCTTCTTACTTGTAGGTAAATTTTCCATGTTGCCTAAATGATTGGTTTCACTGGATATAGCTTTGTCCATGTATCCCATTTTCATGGACACCGAAATGTTCCTACAGAAATCAGAGAGTTGAGCAAATTGGAGATTACTTCGTTTATGGATGAGATGATGCCCCCATACTTGAGAATCGATAGTTATAGAGTTCCAATCATGAGTCACTGATAGATTCACTTACAGGTACATTGGTTTACCACGCTTGGATACTCCATTTCAAATGATTAGATTTCGAGTTCGTTATATGGAGACATTCACCTGACACCGTATGGTTGTGAAGTACCGAATGAGTGAAATGCGGTGATTCTGACCAGTCGTTTCCCACCCCACGACTGGTTGATTTGACATATTGAAACATGTGACATCGGGGCTTTGGCAAAAGTGGTTTTAGAAAACCCATCTTTCGCCTTGATGTATCTCTGGAGGTGCGCACATCCATTTTAAAAACCACACTGGTTTTCCCTGGTCCGCCTTTATATGGTTAAGTCTCGTGCAAGTTCACCGTCTGATATGGGCTCCAGCTGTTGATCTGGGTCATTTTATAAACGACGGTCTGTCGAGTTATATCATTTGCGCCTCCGCTATATTTGTCCATACGCTTCCAGATATGTCCCGGTCCTCTTAAATTATCGATTCTCCAAACTATCAAGCTTCTGCGACGATGTAGCTCTTGCTAAATTCCCGAGACTTGGATCTTGTCTGAAAAATGTTATGGTGATAACATGGTCTATTGTATCTGTGATTTCCTATCTTTAATTGATCCTAGTACAATTGCTATTGGATTAAGTAATTGTAATTGTATAACTAGAAAATTTAAAATTCCAACATGGTATCAGAGCAGGTCTGAATAGAAGCCGGTTGCAAATATAGAAGCCTAAAAGGGATCCGTTTTCAGTCTAGATATAGTTGCAGGACAAACCAATACCATCAAAAGGAAATATGACTACCGGAACAAAGATTAATGAGAAGCTAGATGGTGCTGAAAACTTCAGGGCCTGAAAGTACAGAGTGACCCTCCTTCTTGAAGAACATGAAATGGATAAGTTCATTATAGAAGAGGTTCAAGAACCTCAAGGATATTAAGCTAAGGAAAATATAATAAGGACACGGTGAGAGAAAACAATATTATTACAGACTCCTTTAAGGACCACCTTATCCATCATATATCATCATTATCTTCTCCAAAGCAAATGATGGACACCTTAACTTGTATTTTTGAGGGAAGCAACATAAATCGAATAATGACTCTGAGATCTCAGTTGAAGAATGTGAAAATGAAGAACTTAGAAACCATTCACTCCTACTTCTCAAGAGTGAATCAAATCAAGGAGCAGATAGAAGCCATTGGTGAATCAGTAGAAGGATAAGAGATGGTGATGACTACCTTGAATGGCCTCCCAAGGTCATGGGATGCATTCATCCAAGGAATTTGTTCAAGAAAGAAGCTTACCAAGTTCAGTAGGCTTTGGGAAGATTGTAACCAAGAAAAATCTAGGAAAATTGCAAAAGAAGAAAACATGGTTGATGAAGATCAATCCCTAGCCACCCACACTAGGAAAGGAAAGAACAAGAAGGAACATTATTTACCTAAGAATTTTAAGATGGGTCAAAGAGACAACTCAAATATCATATGTTACTATTGTCAGGAATTCAGACACGTTTTTAGGGGTTTCCCCCTCATTATGGAAATTAAGAATAAGAAAGGCAGTAAGAGGCATCAAGCTCACACAAATGAAGATGATGAGCCTCACAAGAAGGTTGCAAATAAAGATGAATCAAGTGATGAGGATCATGTTCCTATATCATCCCTCACAAGTATTGTTACTCATGGAAGTGGCACTTGGTTGATAGACAATGGTGCTTCCAAGCACATGACAGGCTATGAAGAATCCTTCTCTAAACTTATTCATAAATATTCACCTCACAAGGTGAAATTGGGTGATGACTATAAATATCCAATCAAAGGTGTTGGATAAGATTCCTACAAGTTAAAGTCAGGAAATCCAATGAATATGAATGAAGTTCTCTATGTTCCAGGTTTAAACAAGAATTTTCTCTCAATTTCAGCATTGGATAAGAAGAGTAGCATTTATTGATGGTAAAATTCTTATGTGGCCTAGAGCGAAGACCCTTGATGATGAAATAGTGATTGGAGTTGAAGAAGGAGGACTCTACAAATTAAAAGGACATTCAAACTCCACAATGGTTCATGATATTGTGAATATCCCAGTGAACTATGGCATAGAAGATTTTCTCACCTACACTACAAAGCTCTTCTAGTTGTGAGAAAAGTGGTGACATGCCTTCCAAAAATCCAAGCAAAAATAGATGGTGTGTGAAAAGGATGTGCACAAGGAAAGAACGTGAAAAACTCATTTCCCAATAGCAATAGTAGAGCCAAAGGATTTTTGGACATCGTGCATTCAGACGTATGTGGACTGATGTCAACATCTTCATTAAGTGGGAATGTATATTATGTATCTTTCATTGATGATTACTCACGTAAAACTTGGATTTATTTGTTAAAAGCAAAGAATGAAGTTTTTGGAAAATTCAAAGAGTTCAAGGCTCTGGTAGAAAACTTGGCAGAGAGAAAGATAAAGACATTGCGATTAGATAATGGAGGTGAATTCACCTAGAAGAATTCAAGGAGTATTGCAAGGAATTTGGGATTAAGAGGGAGATTTATACTCCCTATAACCCTCAGCAGAATGGAATAGCTGAAAGGAACAACCGAACAATCATGGAAGCAATAAAGGCCATGATCCATGATCAAGATATTCCTATGCATATGTGGGTAGAAGCAATGAAGATGACAATGTACGTGCAGAATAAAAGTCCCCACAAGGTGCTTGAAAACAAGACACCCAAGGAAATGTTTTTAGGAGAGAATCCATAATTCAACCATTTCAAAATATTTGGCTGCCTTGTATTTGTTCACGTCCCCAAGGAAAAGAGGACAAAGTTGGACCCTTCCGGATAGAAGGGAATATTTGTTGGTTACAGTGACACATCAAAGGCTTACAGGATATACAGTCTCGGTCACCAGAAAGTGGATATCAAACGAGATGTAACCTTTGATGAGAATGCAACTTTCAGTAAATCCAAATAGATCCATGCAGAAGAGGCACATGAACAAGAGAATGAAGTTCCTAAAGTTCTAGAGGCAGTTGAACCAAAGGAAGTAATTCCAGAGGATCATGACATGGTAGAACCTCAAAAACCATCTGATATACCTTCTCGCAATATAAGACTATCTTGGGCACAAGAGCTTATCAGAAATGCATAAAGAATTGGTGCCCCGGAGAAATCTTTAAGGGAAAGTAAGAAGTGAAAGACGTATTCCAGCTACGTGGCATGATTGTGTGACATAATGGATGTAGAAACTTCCGGTTATGAAGAGGCTACAAAAAATTAAGTATGGAAAGATTCCATGGTAGAGGAATACCAGTCCATTATGCAGAATGATGTTTGGGATGTGGTTCCCAGACCAAAGGAAAAATATGTGGTGAGTTCTAAATGTATCTACAAGACGAAACAGACATTTGATGGCGGTATTGAAAAATATAAGGCAAGATTTGTGGCCCAAGGTTTCTCTCATAAGGAAGGGATTGACTATGAAGAATTTTTTTCTCCCATATCAAGATATACCTCGATCATGACTATACTTTCATTGTCCTCTATAATGAAATGTAAGGTGCACCAGATGGATGTAAAGACATCCTTCTTAAATGATGAAATAAAAGAGGAAGTTTATGTGGAGCAAACACTTGTATTCGAGACACATGATAGGGAGACTCATGTGTGTAGATTAAAGAAGGATTTATATGGATTGAAGAAGGCGCCTAGAGCATGGTATCATAGGATTGAAAATTTTCTAATGAGCTTGGTTTTTACCAAGAGCAATGCAGATCCTAACCTTTCCCTTAAGGTTGAGGATGGTGAACCAATGATTCTAATTTTGTATGTAGATGACATGTTTCTAACAGGTGCGAAAGAGCTCATCATTGAATGTAATAGAAAATTGGTTGTAGAATTCGAGATGAAATATTTAGGAATGACGAACTACTTCTTGGGACTAGAAGTTTGGAAGAGATTAGATGGTATTTTCCTAAATCAAGGAAAGTTTGCTATGGAAACCTTGAAGAGGCTCGAGATGTTGGAATGTAAGGCCATGGTTACCCCAATGGTATCAAATCTTAAGTTGTTGCAGGATACAACTTCAGATATTGTGTTTTCTACCTTATATAGGCAGATAGTGGGCTCATTGATTTATTTGAAGAACACAAGACCAGATATATGTTTTGTTGTGAAAAACCTAAGTCAACATTTGGAATAGCCTAGACAGGTTCATTTGGTTGCAACACAACATGTTTTGAGGTACCTTAAGGGTACTCTAGATCATGGCCTCTAGTATATATCTGACCATGAGTTTGGATTGTATGGATACTCAGATTTAGATTGGGCAGATAGTATTATTGACTGGAAGATAACTTCCAGATACTGTTTCAGTATTGGCTCCAGTATGGTCTCGTGGAGCAACATAAATCAGTCATGTGTGTCACTCAGTATGGCTTAAGCTAAGTATGTGGTAGCATGTGTAGCAAGCATATAAGAAGTATGGATTCAAAAGTTGTTGTCTCGGTTATTTGGTCTTGGATTCGAGACGACCTGCATTTGGTGTGACAACTAGAGTTGCATGAATTTGTTAGAGAACCTGATGTTCCATGACAGGTTGAAGCATATCAATATTAGATACTACTATATCAGGGATATGGTACAAAGGGGAGAAGTGAGGCTCTAGTTCATGACTATTGAGGATCGAGTTGCGGATGTGTTCACCAAGCCATTGTCGAGGACAAAGTTCGAGTACTTCAGGGACAAGATTGATGTGGTCCCTCTTCAAAGGGAGTGACATGTGGAACTCATCTAGCATGAAAAATTGCTAACACTGAGTATGGAAAGGTCTCATCCATCATGAAAAAGGGTCGACCCTGAGACAAGAGTGCACGTGATCAAGTATTGATACATCGCAAGGAGTAGATGTGTTGGGGACATGTTGTATCTATTGAGAGATACCCACATGCCTTGGTTGCATAGGGTGAAGTCATGTTTCACTATGGGTATTTGAGGATGTATATATTCACATGTTCAAGAGTCAATGGATGTGAGCTCGTGTGGTATCAGACTTGGAGTCTATGTCTGGAAATAATACATTCCTAGTTAAGAGGGAGTGTTAATATTTTTGGTGTAAATCCAGAAGATATTTGTGTATATTTGTTTTATTCAAACCTTTAAAATATTATTATAATTATATTGTACAAGTCGAATCAACAAAAAATATTATATTATTGGTATTTTACTTATAATTGTAAAAATCCCCATTGTGGCTAGTTGGCCCTGTTTTATGGGTTAGTTAGGTAAATAGTCATTTCTCTTCAAGAGACACTATTGTGTATAAATAGAGGATAGGTTCCTCTCATTTGGACACACACTCACACACTTATCTTATGCATCTTGGAGTGCATAAGAAGGTATAGCACACAAGTCTTGGAGACTGGTTATTTTGGTGTTTTGGTCTTGGTCTTTCTTGGAGAGCTATAGCGCATCATTATACTACTTGAAGGAATCTATATTGAGAATTTTGGTTGCTAGGTTTTCTCCCCCACGAGGGTTTCCTGGGATAATATTTGTGTTCTATTGTATCTGTGATTGTCTATATTTCAATGATCCTACAACAATTTCTATTGTATTAAGTAATTGTAATTGTGTAACTAGAAAATTTAAAATTCCAACAATTTGAAGGAAACTTGCCTAGATTTTCCTTTCATCATCGGATGCCAGATCGAATTCAGTACATATCAACTTTTTGTGAATGTCTAAGTTGACCTCCGCATATCTCCTTTGTTGGTGATTATTTAAACTCAACTTGTAAACATTTTACTTGATGGTTATATTAAAATTGGTTCCCTCTCAGCTGCTAGTCAGTAGATATTTGACTTGGTCTCACCCTTTTTTGTATTTTCTTCCTCATTCGACTGACAAAAATATTTTTAGTCGACTCAAATAGGAGAAATTTAAACTTGAGTAATTCAATTCTAGTCGACCCGTCTTTCTTCAGCCTCGACCTGACTTGTATTTAATTTTTCTTCGACTTCGACCTTTAGGTTACTTCTTTCTTTGACTGACTCGACTTGGAAGAAAATCGACTTGAGAAATTTGAATTTGGTTGTCTCGACTTTCTTTGGACGATTAGTATTTCTCGACTCAATTTTCCTTCGACTTCGTCCTTCAGTTGGTCAACTTGTCTTCGAATCATATTGAAATCGATCAACTTGTCTTCTCCAACATCCGCCAATCTGTAGGCTTGCAGTGGATCGACTTCCAGATAGTCAACCTTATTTTTGTTTGAATCGACTCGACTTGTGACTCGATGGTGTCAATGATTCCTCACCAAACATCCACCATTGACATTCTGTCTCATCTCTAGACTCTTCTTCAATTGTGATTTTTTGAATCACTTTTAATGAACCATGTCTTATTAACATCTTTATTTGTGATTTGTATGGATCCATATTGGATTATCCATTTACCCTTTTTATCTGGACAATTTCTTCTTTTGTGCATGCATGTTAATGACACAATCTCAACCTTATACAATATAAGATGAGTGTATCAATATCATACAATATATTAGTCAATATTATCTTTCTACAAATATTCAAGTCACCTTCGTAACATTATGTCCAATATTGACAATGCTTGACATTCAAGTCACCTTCATAACATTATGTCCAATATTGACAATGTTTGACATTCAAGTCACCTTCATAACAATATGTCCAATATTGAAAATGCTTCTCAAACCAATCAATCAATGATACTTCACCTATTTTTCAAGGTTTACATCAATGACAACCAAATTTCCAACAATCTCCCCCTTTTTTATTGATGGAAACCTTAGTAAAACAATCTTACTTCCCTTGTGACATGTATTCTGTATTTTGAGTCCTTTGAGTTGACTTTGTTTTACTCTTTATATCTCCCCCTTTGACAAGAATGACAAATGGAATATTTATCTTCTCCCCCTGAGATGATTCTCCCCTTGAGGTGATGCTCCCCCTATCTTTGTCCCATTTATTTTGGACTTTATTTGTATTGTTTATCTCTCCTCTTTTGACATCAATGACAAAGGAAAGAAAACTTTTACTGCTTTTCTCCCCCTGTGAATGTGCCAACTTTTATCTCAATCTCTTGGGATTTGTTTGTTCAAATAGGGTTTTACTGTCTTCTCCTTTGTCATAACGGACAAGGGTGTGAAGATTACTGCTCTTCTTGATCTATTTTTTCTTCTTCTTGATATTGTTTAGTTCTTTGATTCCAAGATATCTTTACTATTCTTTTATATCATTAATAACTTTTCTTTGTTCATACTCAGTCTTTATATATTTTGAAGTCCTTTTGTTTCTTTCTTCTTTATATATTATTTTTTTTATTCATCACACTATTCTACAGATTGATTTGATTTTGAGAGTTCATCATCATCACCATTGTTTTGTGCACCATAATCTTCTTCATATTCTTCTTTAGAAATTCTTCTTCCTTCAGCTTGTTCCTCTTCATATGCAAAGTTTTGAATTTCACATTTGTTATTAGGAGTTTCATCCATTAGTTTATTGTTATCAATTTCTTCATTTTTGGTGCAATATTTTCATCATCTTTCTTGCTTTCTACTTCAGATTTTCTTCTCCATATATTTCCATAAGGCACTTTGTTTGATGAACTTTTTTTTTCTACATTTGTCCTTTGAGATTTATCCTCTCTTATTTTCTTCCAAAGTTGATTAGATTTGCTTCCTAACTTGTATGGATTATTTTTCATGGGTTGTCTTCTTGATTTCCCGCAGTCTTGGGATTTATGCCCAAACTTATCACAATTGTAGCATCTCATGGTATGACAAAACTTTGTTGTGTGACCAACATAATTGCATATCCAACATCTCATTAAGTTATTGGACCTTCTTGAATTTTTATTTTCAGGACTCTTTCATTCCAATGCTTTGTGACCAAAGTGTTTACAAGAAAAACAATAACATTGAAGGTGTTTCCATACTCGAGTCTGTTGTGACATGAGAAGTCTACCTTTTGATATTTTTCTTGTTTTTGACTTTTATAGCTTCCTCTTTTAACAAAGTTCATGGTTTTTATTTGGTTTGTGATTACACATTTTCCTTTTCAGGAGGATAATCCTTTCTCATGTTTGTGAATGGTGTTCCATTTGCCACCTTCTTCTTTCTTATTGTACCCAAGACCAATTTTTTTATCGATTGGTCTTTGACTATTCCATATCTTATCCAGGATGGCTGAGTTGTTCAGGAATTTGACAGTTGCTTTTGTATTTTCATTATTCTTTTTGAGGTTGATAACGTCCAATTCCAACATGTGACATGTGTCTTCCTTTTTAGTCAACTGGTTCTTCAAGTATTCCTCTATTTTCTTAGCTTCTTCAAGTTGAGTCTTTGGACTGATGACTATTTCTTCTGTCTCATCCAAGACTTCTGTGCATTTATTGGTTTTGTCATATGTCTTCAACTCTTCTATTTATTTTGTTATACCAACAACTTCAGTCTTCAATATTTTGATTTCTTCCTGGTTTTCTAGCTGAATCCTTTTGAGGTTGATGACTTCCAATTCTAGCGTGTGGCATGATTCTTCCTTTTTAGTCAACTAGCTCTTCAGGGTTTTTTCACTTTCCTTAGCTTCTTCAAGTTGAGTCTTTAGACCGTTTATTTTGTTTCTTCTAATTATTCTATGCATTTATTGAGTTTGTCATATGCCTTCAAATCGTTCATTTATTTTGTTAGATCAACAACTTCAGTCTTTAATATATCGATCTCTTCTTCTTTGTCTTCTAGCTGAAAATTTTGTTCTTTCTCTTCATGGTTGTTAGATCGATCTAATTGTTGTAGTAGCAACATATCTTTCTTTTGAAGTTTCTCCAACTCTTCTAAAGTGCACATAGTTGTTTATTCGATATTGTCAAGAGACTCCACAGGAACTTCAATATATATATCATTTCCTAGTTCCATACGAATCTCTTCTAATGAAGCTATAACATCAGTCTTAAGATTCAATATTTTTTCTTTAGTGATTACTAAGGTATGCATCAATTCCTTGATGGAGTTGTCTTATTTATTGATGACTAGGGATTGCATCAATTCCTTGTTTGAGTTATGTTCTTATTTGATGATTGGGGATTGCATAAATTCCTTGATGGTATTGTCTTGTTTTATGTGTTTTGTACTTTACTTTGATAAGAACTCTCTAGTTGGAGCCATAATACTTTAGAAAAGGTGCAATGTCCCATATTTTCTTTGATTTGGTCTAATAGTCCATTCTGGATTGCTTTTAATGCCATTTAATTGTTTCTCTTTACTTCTTTTGCAGTTTTGGATTTGTTCATTGAGGTAGTTAAGTACCAAGTATTACTTAATACTGAGTCCCAAACTCCATATCCCCTTTACTTCAGATATATTTTCGTTCTTTCCCTCCATGAAGAGTAGTATGTTCCATCAAATAAATGAGCTTTATTTGTGCAGAGAGCCATTTTTTCATCCATTTGTGTATTTATTAGGATCTTCCTTCTAGTGATTAATTTTTTTTCCTTGAAGAAACCTTACTCTGATACCAATTGTTCTCTTCAGAAAAATTGAGTGGTTAAACTATAGTGAAGGAAACTGCTCTGATACCNTGGCTACTTTTCACATTTTCATAGATTAACTAAATTAACTGAATAAGATATATGGACTTCAATTAATTATTCATAAACATGTATAACAAAGACTATATGAAGTAGATAAAATATCGTTCTTTTATTTCTTTAACTTGAATGAATACACATAAAATCAATCCTTTAATATCTTCAACTTCAATTTAATATGAGAGATCCAACTCTCTAATACAAGACCCAACTTGCAGTTCTCAGATCCAACTGAGAAATGAGGAATCCAACCCTCATAATGAGACCCGTCTTGTTGATCTCAGATCCACCTGAGATGTGAGGAATCCAATCCTCATGACAAGACTCAACTTGTAAACAAGCACCAACCCGATAGAATGAACTTTCATTCAATCCATTATATATATATAATGGATTGGATGAAAGTTCATTCTATCGGGTTGGTGCTTGTTTACAAGTTGATTCTTGTCATGAGGATTGGATTCCTCACAACTCAGTTGGATCTGAGATCAACAAGACGGGTCTCATTATGAGAGTTGGATTCCTATATATATATATATATCAAGACACCTCTTCCCTTCATATTCCTTTACTTATATAGTCCTCCAAAGGGTTCCACTTTGAAACAATGTGTCCTTTTAGAATGAAACATTACACCCCTTCATTTAATTAACACAAATCATAACTTTTATTAATTGATTTTCGTGCACCAATTTAGAGATCGATTTTTGTATGAATATTTTGGAGTGATGGAAACAAATTTTAAAATTCTACGACATGGGTTTTTTGCCTAACATGCCCAATTAGCCGTCAAACAATGAATTTCCCCATAAAGTGTGTGAGGTGGCCGGTATAGGATGTTATTTGAAGGAAACTTGCCCAGATTTTCCTTTTGTCATTGGATGCCAGATCGACTTTAGTACATATTACCTTTCCGTTAATTTCTAAATCAACCTCCACATATCTCCTTTGTTGGTGATTATTTAAACTCAACTTGTAAACAGTTTAGTTGATGGTTATATTAAAATCAGTTCCCTCTCAGCTACTAGCCACTAAAGATTTGACTTGGTCTTACCCTTTTTCGTATTTGCTTCCTCATTCGACCGAAAAACATCTTTTTGGTCGACTCAACTAGGATAATTTTCGACTTGAGTATTTCAATTCTAATCGATCCATTTTGCTTCAGCCTCGACCCAACTTGTAATTAAGTTTTCTTCGACTTCGACCTTTCGTTTACTTCTTTCTTTGACTGACTCGACTTGGAATACATCTGACTTGAGAAATTCGACTTTGGTCGTCTAGACTTTCTTTGGTCGACTAGTATTTTATGACACAATTTTCCTTCGACTTTGACCTTTAGTTGCTCGACTTGTCTTCAACTCATATTGAAATTGATCAACTTATCTTCCCCAACTTCCGTCAATCTGCAGGCTTACAGTTGTTCAACTTGTCTTCGACTTGTCTTGCAGTCGATTGACTTCAAGATAGTCAACCTTATTGTTGTTTGAATCGACTCGACTTGTGAGTCGATGGTGTCAATGCTTCCTCACCAAACATCCACCATTGACATTTTGTCTCATCTCTGGAATCTTCTTCAATTGAGATTTTTTGAATCACTTTTAATGAACCATGTCTTATTAACTTCTTTATTTTTGATTTGTATGGATCCATATTGGATTATCCATTTACCATTTTTATCTGGACAATTTCTTCATAGTTTCTTCTTTTGTGCATGGATGTTAATGACAAAATATCAAACTTATACAATATAGGATGAGTGTATCAAGATCATAAAATATATTAGTCAATATTATGTTTCTACTGATATTCAAGTCATCTTCATAACATTATGTCCAATATTGACAATGCTTGACATTCAATTCACCTTCATAACATTATGTTCAATATTGGCAATGCTTGGCATTCAAGTCACCTTCATAACATTATGTCCAACCTTCATAACATTATGTTTAATATTGACAATGCTTGACATTCAAGTCACCTCCATAACAATATGTCCAATATTGACAATGCTTCTCAAACCAATCAATCAATGATACTTCACCTATTTATCAAGGTTGACATCAATGAAAACCAAATTTCCAACAGATAATACCATGAAATTTTATACCTTTATTAATGAAAGCAATGTTCACTTGCCTCTTTGTGGTTTCAACCTCCAATTGAGTTGTGCCTCAATTACAAATAACTTCACAAGAAAACTCATTGCATTGCTTTTACTTGTTTATATAGTACTATATACCACCTAGGAACATTCTAGAGAATGAGCTTTCTAGTAGGTAGAACCTTCTAGTAAGTCTTCTTTCATTTATTACTTTGAGACTACTACAGTGCCTTATTTACTAGAGATGGCCTCCATACATATATACCTATCTATCTACTGAAGGGGTTAGGAAGGGTAGGACCTTAACATAAAGTATAAGTCTACATGACTCAACCCCCAAGTTTTGAAGTTGAAGGACAAGAGCACAGAGTTTGCAAATTAATCAAAGATTTATATGGCTTGAAATAGGCACCTAGAACATGGTATGCCAAAATTTATGAATACCTTATACATGTTAGCTTTCATCGAAGTGAGTTTGATGATACTTTGTATTTCAATATACAAGGTTAAAACTTGGCATTCATTGTTCTTTATGTTGATGACTTAATCATGATAGGGAATTATGAAGTTCACATCAAGCAGGTGAAACAAGAACTTTAAAAATGGTTCAAAATCATTGACTTGGAGCCACTTTGATACTACCTTGGAGTGGAAGTTTCTCAACAGTCTCATTAAATCTTACTTAGTCAAACCACATATGCAACATAATTTTTGAAGAAGTTTGTCATGGAGGATTGCAAACCCTCTCTTATACCTATGAAGAAAAAACTTAAAACTTTCAAAATTTGAAGATGGGGGGGGGGAATTAGTGAATAGTACTAGCTACATAAAATTGATTGGAGGTCTCATTTACTAGACAATTACTCTTCTGGATGTGTCATATGTAGTATGCATTCTTTCTAGATTCATGTAGGAACCTAGATAAAGTCACTAGACTGCAACAAAAAGGGTCCTTAGGTACATTCAAGGTACAATTTTTTTTTGACTTCTCTATAAGAAGAATGACAACTTTACAATTGTTGGATATTCAAATGCATATCTTGTAGGTGATATTGATGATCACAAATCAACTTTAGATTATTTAATGAATATGGGTTCAATAATAGTATCCTTGAGTTGTAAAAAGTAGGCTACAAATAAAAATTCTTCATCGGAGGCATAATACATCTCAACTTGGGAAGAAGCATGTGAAATTTTCTAGCTATATAGAATTTTGTAGGATCTTGGTGCTATTCAGAAAACACCAACTACTTTATCATTGATTGATAGTCAATCAACAATAAAGATGGCTAAGAATCCAATATTTCCTTCTAGGAACTAACATGTTGACACCAAGTATCACTTCACTAAAACATTAATCAACAATGACATCATCAAGCCAAACAATTGTCTATCTGAATATTAAACTTAAGATATTTTCACCAAGTTCAAAGATAAACTTGGTATTTGTAAAAATAAACTTTTAGATTAAGCGGGGAATGTTAGTTTAATAATCCTAAAGTTTATTTAGATAGACATTTTCTTAGAATAATAATAATAAAGTGTATTCTAGAAGATAATTATTTCATAGGAGATAGATTGTCCATGTCACATCCTTGTCAAAATGATTATCCTTGTTTTATTTGTGAATGACTCGTAGCATGTTGAGATAATGCTACAAAGGTTATATATACATTATACCTCTCATCTATTATAATTTTCTTTTTCTGATTAATAAAATTGTCTGTATGAGGATACTTGGTGTGTTGAAGTTTTTTGTAGGAAACAAACAAGGGTTTTGGGGGTAACCATGGATCTCAAGGAAAATAGTTAATAAAACAAAAAACACTCATCCTTCATAAGATTTGTTATATATTTTTCATTACCTCACTTGGTTGAAAGATACTATATTAAACAAGTGAATATGTCACAAAGTGGCCATGCCAAATATAGAAATCGAGATGGTAAATAAAATCTAGGTTGGATATAGAAATTGAGAAGGTAAATAAGCTTTAGGTTGAATATAAAAATTGAGAAATCATAAGAACATTAAAAAATTACAGAAATCGTCACACCCATAAGTTATTGTCTTCATAAAAACATTAAAATAAAAATACATAGAATTTGTCACGTCAAAATCAAAACATCACATGGGAAGTGACAACAACTTTTTTGTTTTGTTTTTTAGTAAATAAAAGTCAACAATGACATGTGAAAGTTTCCACATAGTTTTTTTTCTTAATTCCATATTAAATGATTTTAATAATATTTTATGTGTTTAAAAATAATGCTCTCATAGATTTATGTCCCATCAATAACCTCTTCGTCCAATCAATTTATTCTCCCTATTTAAGCATGCACTAATAAGAGGTCACGAGTTCAAGTATTTTTTTTTCATTAAGTTATTTTAAAAAAAAGTTCATGTAACTTTAAATTATAACATAACTTTATTGTAAAGTACATTTAATTTAAATTAATTTTTAATGTTCTTTTTTAAAAGTCACTTTTTGCTTGCAATTTAAATTCATAAAGTAACTTCATTGTAAATATTATTCTCTCTTATTTTTATAAAAGTGGGTCACTTCATATATAAGTAACTTATTTCTAAAAGTTAGATTATAGGTAAAATTAGAGAAGGAAGGAAAAAGTATTTTACATTGTGCACCCATCACCATGTGGGCCAACCTCTACGTGCCATTTGACACTTTGGTTGCCTTTAATGCCTTTCTTAAAAAGGGCATAACTTTGACATTCAAAGTTCATTTTTAGTGTCATTTATTTTAAACTGTCTAATTTTTGGAGAGTTTTCCATATAGACAATTATATTCTATTTTTGAAGCCATCTTACTTGGATATTTTAATATGGTTAGTCCAAGTGATATTTTGCTTGTCATTTGCAACTACTTCTCATGGAAATTCCATATGGAGGATGTACTACAGAGTAAAGGACTTTACCGAATTACCTTGGGAAACTAAATTGCCCCCATTGATGCCTCAAAGAAAGGAAAATGATAAAGTAAAAATGACAAAGCATGTGAATTAATTAGAATGTCCATCTCCTGTGATTTACTATATCACCTTTGAGGAGTTGAAAAACCAGATGACACTTGGAAAAATATGGAAACCGTATTTGGTAAACATAATGAGATTCGAGCCCACCAATGTGAATACCTATTGATTTCTTTAAAGCCCAATGATTTTTCTTGCACTAAAGATTATCTATCTAAGTTTAGAACACTTAGACTTTTACTTGAAGACTATAACATATTAAAGAAGCATGAACAAATGATATATGTGTTGAAATATACATTAATACTAAGAGGGGGGATGAATCAATATTAGATAGATTTTAACGATATTTTTTTTCTCTTTACCACTTTAATTAGTCATTATATGATCAAATACAAAAAATCAACATAATAGCATAGTAAACAAATATTTAACATGGAAACCCAAATGGGATAAAACTAAAAAAAATTATTTACTAGATCTTCTAGGCACCAACCTATTGTTACGAAGCTTGCAGGCACCAACCTATAAGAGACACCAATATCCTTGTTTGAGCTCCAACTCAACAATGTTTGCAGGCACCAACCTACAAGGGACACCAATCCCCTTGACTAAGCACCAACTCAGTAATAGAGTTTGCAGGCACCAACCTATTGAGAAAATGAGGACATCGATCCTCTCCCTTGCACCACCCCGCCACCCTAAAATAAATAAGCTATTGAATTCTTATTCTTGATTTTTTTTGACATCCTTAGACCTTAGAAACTCATCGCTTCTCTTCAAATGATACACTTCTCCTACGTGTTGATCCACTCCCTGAGACGATTACAATATCTTCCCTTCATTTTCTAGTATCCTCACACCTATGAACATCAGAGCTCCTCTTACTCGCACACACTTTTCCACTTTCTTGGTTCTGAAAACTCAGAATCCCTTTAACTTCATCAATTTGTTCAATTTCTTCCACTTCTTCGCATACTTTCTCTCACACCCGAGAGCCTTTGAACTATAGAGCTCCAATTCCCTTCAAATTCACTCGCTTATGTATTTAGCTCGATTAGGGAATAATTATTTATAGAGCTCTCACGCTCAATGATTTTTCCAGATACAAATTGTGCTCATCAATTCGGCTCCGAGTTCTCTCATTTTTCATTAAATTAGGCTGTAGAATTCCTTTGAGACGCCTCCATGAAAACCAGTCTTGGTTCCCTTCTATTTCATGCAATATGTTCACTGGACCTCAACACTTAACCATCGTTCGATCTGGGTCTCCATTGAATTTCCATCGTTGATCTGTGTTTGCGTCCATTAGGACCATCGAGGTACCAAACACTCAACAATACCCCATCGCACAACTACCATCTAATCAAATCCTTGAATAAATATTGACCATTGATTTATTCATCGGGACCTTCGAGACCTCAATATTTAACTATACTCTCTTACCATTGAGCCAATGTTAGATTTGGTCCAGATTTGATATCGTATGTCGATTGTTTCCTTAATATCGAGATCATTGGGGTATAGATGCACAACAACTGTCAGGTCTGTCCCTGGATAGATCATGACCTTTGATCTTTACTTTGTCTACCAAAATACAGAACATGACCTTGTCACTTAGCAATCGTTCGATCATCTCTTCCTTTGATTGAAACCATCAATCTATTATCTTTTTCCACTAGGGACAAAGATCGACATCGTCGGGACAACAAGTGCATGGGCACCGCTTCCATTTCGATGGCTCTTCTCCAACGATATGCTTTGACAAATACAATGGTATTCAAAGTCCTTAATCAATATTCCTAATCCTAGTCATATCCGTAAGTTAATCAATGATTATCACCCACCTCTTCATTTGATTATGAGATGGTCATGTGGGACCCATGACAGATCTACAGTTTCCGTTGCATCACTCACACTTCAATCAACGATTGTCGATGGCTCTTGGTTTCCTGGTCATCATCGTCGGTTGACAGATCTAACCTTTACAACTGATGGTTAGGATCTTCTTCGATCAAACCTTCTAAGCAATCGATGGCTCTCATTGGCTCACTAAATTCCTTGTTGTCATCAACGTCTTTGTCAAGACAATAAAATCATGGGCACACTTTCATTTAGATTTCTCTTCATCGATGAATGGTGGAGATCCAATCAAATTCAATGGATGAGATTTCCTTGCACTTAGATGGACCCAATTTCATGCCACACAATCATACTTTGACACATGTCAGACCTAGGACACTCTAGTTGCCATGATGGAATCCTAGTTATGCAATCCTTCATTGTCTTCGGAGTATGCTCACTATTGGTCACATAGTCCACTCCAACCATTCTCAATGAACGATGGTGATGTACTTGTCGATAGATCAACAATTGTTGTTGGATTTGAAGACTTTTGTCCTTTGGCACCGACTACTGAGTACATTATCCTCGATGATCCTAGAGTCGTCATCGATCCTTGAGCTTTGCTTTAACTTTATCATCGTTGTCTATCCATAAGTGAAGTTTTAGTCTCCGATATGGAAATCCCCAATGATATAATCATGACCATCGATTTTATGGAATTTTTTCCTTGATCAACTCTAAACCATCCATTCACTTAACGCGTAGAATTCTACACGTGCCAAATTCGACTCTAGTTGATTCCGATCTACACACACAAAAAAGGGTTAATTATTTTCCTCTTTAGAAACCTTGATCAAGTTCAGATTCGTGGCAATAATATGCACACAATATCCTTCCTCTCGTATTCATTCATAGAGTAAACACACAAAGCGCTATCAGGAGTTCATCAGTGCACATTCATCTTTTCACATAGAGGCTCATCAACTCACAAGGATATTCTTCCTCTCTTTGGTTGGTCCAATTCTCTTTAGTCTTAACAGTATTGATGATTCCTATGTCCATCCATGGTTTTGTGTTACAGTTTATGGTTCGATCCTTGGACCTGTCATTTTCACATGGTAGATATGCGGTAACTCATCAACACAATGCATAGAAGCATTCATGATCTCTATCATCTTAAAAAAAATATCCCCCTATCATTGACCACTGTCAGTCTTCCTTTGACATCAATGAAAACATCATTTCAATAAAATTACCCTTTGTCATTAATGGAAACACAATATGAAACTCCTCTAGTCTGTGAAACCGTTAAGAACCTGAATAGATCTACAAATATAATCACCACAAATACTGAATACACAATAGATCCACAGAGCAAGATAGAAGAAACCACACTTTATTATTACCAAACCCTTGAGGTAAGGCAACACCATACAATGGATCCTATTATGGAAGGGATCCTCTCTTGTTCAGTTGCCTCTTCGAGGGGGCATCCTCCTATTGAGCTACCGCTCCAAATACAATAATTCTTTTCATCTCTCATTACATTGCTTGAACCCCTTTATATAGTGCTACCATCACCTAAGAACATTCTAAAGGAGGAATATTCTATAAGTAGAACCTTCTAAGAAGTCCTCTTACATTTATTATATCTAATTACCCATTTATTATATCTAACTACCATAGTGGGCCTTATTTA
>ML810051.1:151029-162854 GCA_009831015.1 Picea engelmannii
ATTCATCAACCCTTGGAATGTGGAAGGTGCATTTGTAAGGCCAAAAGGCATGACCAAAAATTCATAATGGCCTTCATGAGTTCAGAATGTTGTTTTGGGGATATCTTCTTCCTTCATTCTAATCTGATGATACCCTAAACGAAAATCCAACTTTGTGAAATAGATTGCTCCATGTAGTTCATCTCACAATTCATCAATGACATAAATGGGAAACTTATATTTAATAGTGATCTTGTTGAGATCTCTATAATTTGGACACATACGCCATGATCCATCTTTCTTGAATACCATTACCATCGGTGCATAGTAAGAACTTTGGCTAGGTATAATAATGCCATCATCTAACATTTCTTCAACCATACACTCAATTTCACTCTTCTGGGCATAAGGGTATCTGTAGGGCATGATGTTAGGAGGAAAACTCCCAAGAATTGGGTGAATATCATGATCATGATTTCGAGTGGGTGGAAGACCTTTGGGAATATCTTCAAATACTTTGGAATGCTTATCAATGATCCCTTGGAGATCTAGGGGAATAGATGGCTTAGATGTTTGAACATCTAGTGAGCATAGTTGTGAAATAACACCTTGATGCCCATTTTTCAATAATTTTGTCATGCCATTAGAGCTTATCACCTTACTAGGTTTCCCTGTGATACCTCTTAACTCAATTTCTTTTCCTTCCAATGAAAATTTCATGAAAAGTTCTTGAAAATTAAAATCCATTGTTCCTAATGATTGTAACCATTCGATTCCTAGTACGAAATTAGCACCACCCATGGGTATAGAAATCATTAGACTATTCATTACATATTCCCCAATAGTAAGATTGATCTTGTTGCATTTTCCTGAGCAATTTATAGTTCCTCCATCTGCAATCATTACTTGAAACTTCGGTGCTAGATATACAAAGCAATTGAGAGCTTTGGCTAATTTATAGTAAATAAAATTATGAGTACTACCATAATCAATTAGGACTATTTCCTTTTTCTTTTTTATATATCCTTCGATCTTGAGGATTTGAGGAATGCTAATTCCAGCCAATGCATTACATGATATCATGGGAGTCAACTCTACAGAAGAAATCACTTCTATGTTTTCATCTTGAGATGGTTCTTGTTCTTGTTCTTCTTCGTCTTCACAATCTATGTAGAATAATTTCTTCTCACCACAATTATGTCCCGTACTGTACTTGTCACAATTAAAGCATAAACCTTTTGCTTTTCTTTCCTCCAATTGTTGAGGTGTCAACCTTGTAGGTTGAGGTGTTTTAGAAGAAGGAGAATTATTCTCTTGATAGATGTTAGGATTGGTCCTTCTAGTAGCCATAGCTATATTTTTACTTTCAACATTTCTTTCCACCCTAAATGCATTCTCCAATTATTTGGGTTCCCAAAGGTGAACCTCATGTTGAATGTTCTCCTTTAAAGTTCCTATGAATACATCAATCAAGTGCTCATCTAGAATATATGTTACCTTTATATTCAATATTTGGAAGTTTTCAATGTGCTCTATAACTAAACCCTTTTGCTTGAGATATATCAATTGGATAAAGAAGGTATTGCTCCTTGTATCCTCATAGTGTGCTATCATTTCTTCCATAAAAATTGTCCAAGTGACGAGTGATTTGCGAGAACAAAGCCATCGATACCATACAAATTGATTGGGTTCTAAATATAAAGAAGCAATTCGTACATTTTTTGTATGTGGCACATTATGTAGATCAAAGAATTGCTCCATATGAAGTATCCATGTGATTGGGTCCTTGCCATCAAACTTCCTCACATCGATCTTCGGAACGTGGTTTGTCTTCAACCCAAAGTTGGAGTTTCTCCATTCCTGATTCATCTTCCTTGTGTCCTCATCATGAATTTCATGGGATACATTTTCACTTTTAGGTGTCCTCTCTATTAGGAAAATTTTCAATCCTTCCATAATCTCCCTTTTTAAACCATCCATCTTAGTATCCATTATTGCCTCCAATTTAGCTTCAGTTGAATCCATCATCCCTTGTAGTTCATCGTTTGTCACTGTCTTCTTTTGTAATTCATTTATGTCCCTACGTATTTCTTCACCTTCATCAAGAGTCCAAGTAGGACTTACTGGAGGCTTGTTTGGTGTAGAAGTTCCATTTTTTGGTGGCATATTGTCCAAGTATCACTTTTAACCCTTGATTTTGAGGTGGTTCTTCTAGACAATCTTTCTTCTGTTGTATCTCCAAAGTTTCAGCTCTTCTAGGTATGAAAATTTATTTTTTGTAGTTCTTTGATATTTATTCTCTGCAATGTTATAGGTCTGATCAAAATTGGAGTTTCCAAGTGGAATTTATGGTAACTTCCCCACAACTTGTTGATTTTTGTCATTTCCAAGAGATCTCACTTGTATAGCATTCCTCGCACAAAATAATTGATATAAATTTTTGAAAATGGTACCAGAAATACTACGGACTGTCCACTATCCAATGAAACTAGTCTCACTCAATTTGGATTCTCTAGGAACAAGTTATGATTATTTTACCCGGAACACCTGCTTGAGACTAGTCAATAGGACTAGTCAAATACCCTATCTTCCACATGGTGTATATACAAATGTAAGATGACCCAGAAGCTGAACTTTTTATCATAGATACCTTAATAATTTATGTGAATAACCTCCAAATTAAGGTCTGAAACATCACATAAAACATTTTATAGTGAAAATTACGCAATGACTCAATTTAAGATGATTCCAGAACCCTATCTTACACAGGCTATATCTTCGAAAGTATAATGCCTCAGGAGATGAAATTTTAACCCAATGTACCTTGATCCGTCTGCTAAATATCCTATAAGGTGTTCCTTATGAAACGTCGTAGAAAAAATATTATAGCGAAAATTCCAAGGTGTCTCAGATGTAGCAGTGAAACCCCAAGACCTTGAGCTCTGATACCATATGTTACGAACCAAATATAAATATAGCATAGGAAAACCTCAGAATAAGTACTCAATGCCTTGAAAAGGAGAGAATTTTAGATAATAAGCCTCTTCGAGGGGGAAGCCTCCTTATACACCACATAAATGTCCAAGTACAAAATGATTCAAATGAAAATGTCTCCTTGGTATATATAGGAGACTAGGAGGTACAATTACAACTAATGGACCCAATCCTACATAAATAAAATAAAATTACTAATGTAATATTCCCCAATTAAAGGGCAATGTGCCACTATTTAGGGCTTAACAACTACCCTTTCAGAAACGAGGGGGGAGAGTAGTCAGAGGAAGAGAGAGCATATTGACATAGGGTGTCATTCAATTATGGTAGGAAGAGCATGAATGTAGGGGGACTTACCCAAGTTCATATTTTGGTCAAAAAAATGCAGATAGACAGAGGTTGATCATAAGGGGAGAAACCCTTTGACATTGATGTCATAGGGGGACAGTCACTTCATAGAGAAAAGCATCATCACATGGGGAGTTTGTGTATGAAGTTAGTGTGTTTCCCTCAATGACAAAGAGGGGTATTGTTGGACATATTGTCATTGATATGTTGTCATTGATGTCAACAGTATTACAGTATTACAGTATTATGTCATTGTGATGTGATTATAAGTTATCATTGATGAAATTACAGTATTACAGTATTATGTCATTGTGATGTGATTATAAGTTATCATTGATGAAATTGTCATTGATGTCAACAGTATTACAGTTAGCAGAGAATGAAATGTTAGACAGTATGCAGAGATCAAATCTCAGAAGGAAAATCATATTGCAGAAACACGATCAGATCAAGTCGTGACAGTTGGATACGCAAGATCCATATCAAGGGCAGGGATTGATTGCAGAGTGCGAAGGGAGAATTAAACAACGCATTAATTCAAATCCCACAATTAGTCTAGACCGTCAGATTACAAGAGAAGGAATGTTGGAGGACTGGTCAATGATCAGATCAAGTCATGATCGTTGGATATGCAAGCGCTAGATCAAGGGTAGGGATTGATTGCGAAGTGCGAAGGGAAAATTAAGCAACACATTAATTCTAATCCCGTAATTAGTCTAGACAGTCGATCGTCACCCGCCAATAGATCTACGGTTGGCATCAGTTCCACTACCAAATTAGCAGTTTCCATTGCGAAACTCGATAATAGTTTTAAACGTCGTGCTAGTGAGGACCTTGCAATCATCCTTGATCGTTGATCTGCTCTGAGAGCATTCTCGGCCATTGGATCAAGTTGATTGGAAGGACAGAGTAAGTCATGGACCATAGATCATGGAAGTGACATATGCATGGTCAGCCCGATATTGACCACTTCGGGTAAAATCGACCGAAGGAAATGTGCATGAAGGAATTTTAGCCGAAGCTGAAGTTTCGAAGTAAACGTGAGCCATCCAATCGTAGGCAACTTTTGGGGAAAAAAGAAGAGCCTTTGGATTTAAACCAAGGAAAAGAAGCATCGCAGACAGATCGGGTCGTCGATCTAAGATCACGATCAATTAACAACATTCATTTCAGGTTCAAAGTTGTGAGGAGGTTACACTTCGGGTAATCTCACTTTGGGTAAAATGAGAATTAAGAAAGGTCGAAGTCCCGAAGTGGACATGAGTCGTCTGATCTAAGGAACACTTCGGGAAGTATCCCAACCATTGGATCAAGTTTACTGGAAGGAGAGGGTAAGCCACAAAGTGTCCCGAAGTAGACGCAAGCCATCTGATCTAAGGAACACTTCAAGAAATATCTCGACCATTGGATCAATGAAAGTAGAAGGATAGGATAAGAAAGGCAAAAGGATTGAGATCTTGAATACCCTAATTCCCGATAGTCATTGGATTGAGTTAATGTTTTCGGGTTAAATGAGGACCATCAGAACTGGAAAATACACGATGGTCATTGGATTAGAATAATGGTCAACTTCGGAGTTGACCACTTCGGTGAAAAAGGATTCAGAATATATGAGTTCACCCGAAGACCGAAGTTCTGAAGTCTCTCTTAGTGATCAATCTGAGATACATTTCAGGTGTTAGGACAACCGTTATATATAGGAGAAGAACATGTGCCACATGAGAAGATCTACGTCATGAAGGACATGTGGCGTAATTAGATGAAGACAAGTGTCAAAGTGCAGTTGGCATTTCAGGTATGCATGAGTCACAAATCTAAGTGACATGTGGCATCCACTCAGTCAGTGCCATGTCAACAAGTTACATCACTCTGGGAGTTTGTACTACGGGAGCTTCACCACCAACAAATACCTGAAGTCCCAAAGTTATGAAATGAATGAGAACTATTCATCGTGAAAATAACATCCAACCATCCGATCTACTTCGGCGAAATGAAATCCATAAGATTGAAGGACTGTGAAGGAGAAATCACCCAAAGTGTCCAAGGTTGAAGTTAATGCTGACTATTGATCTAATTCAATAGCGTTATTGATTGATGATCAAGTACAATGGAAGGATAGAATAAGCGTAAACCATGAAGTGATGCTAATTGTTGATCTACTTCAGAGAGAGTTCTCAATCGTTGAAGATTGTGGACACGCTTCTTTTATTCAGGAGATTTGTAAAAGGGATGGAAGTCATGAAGGACAAAGTCTCAAAGTAATGGCAGTCGTCTATATCATCGTGTGAATAAAACATGACAGCAGATCTTGACAAGTGATCAAGCACTTATTTAGCCTAGCGCCTGATCAATGAGAAATAAGGGTAAAAGAAGAGGCAATTCTTAAATCAATGAGTTCAGGGTTTTTTACATATGGTCATATGTAAATGGTTTGAAGGAAGCGCCTCATACAGATTTAATTCGACAGAGAGTTAACACTAGAACAATACAGAGAATTGATAAAAGATCAAATATGATCTGTTGGTGAACTGAGAACACATCAGAAGCATGAGTATGATCTAATGAGTCGATCCATGTCTGTGATCAACTCATGAATACAAAAGAACTGACACACAATCATGATTAAAAGAGAGTTAATTCATGAGCATTATGAATAAAGGATAAAATGAAAAATGATATTATTTAAAGATAAATATTATCATTTAAATGAAAAGGTACAATGGTCCAAATATCAAAAGACA
Source organism: Picea engelmannii (assembly GCA_009831015.1). Classification (NCBI taxonomy): domain Eukaryota; kingdom Viridiplantae; phylum Streptophyta; class Pinopsida; order Pinales; family Pinaceae; genus Picea; species Picea engelmannii. The sequence goes on from ML810051.1 coordinate 157,092, forward strand.
CAATGATTCAAATTCACACCAGTTGGAAGACTATAAAAACAAGAAAGAATGGTGAGAAGAAAGGGTAGTTGAATTTGTTGAAGTATATATATCTATATATAATGGATTGAATGAAGGTTCATTCTATTAGGTTGGTGCCTATTTACAAGTTGGGTCTTGTATGAGGATTGGATTCCTCACATCTCAGTTGGATCTGAGATCAACAAGCCGGGACTTTTTATGAGGGTTGGATTCCTCATTTCTTAGTTGGATCTGATAACTACAAGGTGGGTCTTGTAACAAAGACTTGGGTCTCTCATAATTGTTTGAAGATGAAATTAAAAGATTGATCTTATGTGTTCATTTAAGTTAAATAAATGAATAAAATATTTATTCTTTTATATATATTGGTTGAGAAAATGAAATAAATATATGTTGTTCACTTAATTTATGAAAAGTGGAAAATTGTCCAAAGTTTTGTGACACTGATTCACCCCCCCCCCTCTCAGTGTCAAGTGTCCATTTCAACAATTGGTATAAGAGCGAGGTTCCTTCAGCACAATTTAAACATTGAAGGTAGATTCATAAGAAATGGGTGGACAAATTGTTATCTCCACAAATGAAGCTCCCTTATTTGATGGAACAAATTATTCATCATGGAGGGAAAATATGAAAAGATATATGAAGTCAAGAGGATCTGGAGTTTGGGATTCGGTAGTAAGTAAGCCCTGGAACTTAACTACTTTAAAGAGAAAAAMCAAAACTGCAAAGGAAGCAAGGAGAAACAATTTAGTAGCCTTAAAAGCAATCCAAGATGGATTGWCAGATTAAGTCAAAGAAAAKATGAGACACTACAAATATGCTAAAGAGTTATGGCTCCAACTAGAAACTTGTTATCARAATGAAACACAAGAAGAAGAGAAATCCAGTMAAAGTGAGGAACAAGACTYAAATAAAGAGGATTCCTATCAGAATAAAGAACAAAAATTGGAAGAAAAGAATTCTTATCAAGATMAGGAACAAGATAAAGAAAAGGAGAAYTCCAATCAGATTGAAAAACATAAAATTGAGAAAAGGATTTCTAATCAGAATGAAATGCRGGAATTAAGCCATACCTCAGTAATCACTAAAGAAAAATTACATAATCTTRAGAYTGTTGTTAYAGTTGCAATAGATGAGACTCRTATGCAACCAGGAAATTATATGCATATTAAAGTTCATGAGAATGTTCTTGACCATCTTGAATACATAGTTATGTGCACTTTTGAAGAGTTGGAGAAAMTTCAACAGTTAGATCAATCTAACCATGAAGAGCATGAAAAAAAGTTTCATCTAGAAAAAGAAGAAGAGATCAAAAGATTGAAAATCAAAGTTATTAATCTAAGATAAGAGATGGAAGAATTAAAGACATGTGACAATAAAAGAAAAGAAGTGCTAAAAGAATTAGAAAAATTAGTTAACAGTCTAAACACTCAACTTGAGAAAATTAAAGAAAGTGAAGAAGACCTAAAGATCTAGTTAACAAGGAAAGAAAATTCTTACCACATGTTGGAATTGGAAATCATCAATTTCAAAAAGATAAATGAAATAACTAATGCATATCTAATAACTCAAATTGAAGAAGCTAAGAAAAATGAAGAAGCCCAGAAGATCCAAATAACTAAAAAGGAAGAATCATGCAAAATGTTTGAATTAGAAGCCATCAACCTCAAAAGAATTCAACTAGAATATGAGGAAGAAATCAAAATATTGAAAACTAAAGTTCTTGATCTAACAAAAGATATGGAAGAATTGAAGACATATGACAAAAGTATTAAATCCAAAGAAGTCTTGGATGAGACAAAAGAAATAGTCATCAATCTAAAGACTCATCTTGAGCATGCTAAAGAAGTGGAAGAAGCCCTGAAGATTTAGTTGACTAAAAAGGAAGAATTATGTCAAATATTAAAGTAGGAAATAGTCAATCTCAAACACATGAATGAAAAGACAAATAAGATTGCCAATTTCCAGAATAGCTCAGCTATCCTAGATAAGATTTGGAAGAGCCAAAGATCAGTTGATGACAAAATTGGTCTTGGATACAATAAGAAAGAATACAATGACAAATGGAGCACCATTTACAAACATGAGAAAGGATAATCCTTCTCAAAAGGAAAAGGTGCAATTACAAGTCATGAACTTTGTCAAGGAAGGAAGCTATAGAAGTAAAAAGGAAGAAGAAAATCAAATGACAGATTTCTCAAGCCAAAATAAAATCAAGAATGGAAACACCTTCAATGGCTATTGCTTTTATTTTCATAGCTTTGGCCATAAAGCAAAGGACTGCAAAAAGCTAGAGGAAGGATATACAAGAAAATCCAAAAACTCAATTAGATGTTGGAGATGTAATTTTTTTGGGCACACATCAAAATTTTGTCATACAATGAGATGTTAAAACTGTGATAGGTTTGAGCACAAATCCCAAAACTGCAAGAATACAAAAAGTCAATATTTGAATAAGTCATTCAAGTCAGTGACAAAACCTAATAAAAGTTGGAAGAAGAAAGGAGATGACAAATCTCCAAAAACACAATTAGAAAGAGAAGATCCAAAAAGAATAATATCTCATAGAAAGATATGGAGAAGAAAATCCAAAGGAGAAAGCAAGAAAGATGATATTACACCTGAAAATGAAGAAATTAATAATAAAAACATGATGGGTGAAGGTCCTAATAAAGAATGTGAAATTCAATATGAAATAAATCAAGCCCAAGAAAAGGAAGTGACTATAGAAGAATATGGGACAAATTCAAATTCTAATGAAATCATAATTTGTTATCCAAAGAAAGAAAATACAAAAAGAAGTTTAAATTGGGTTCTACAAAATCAAAGGATTATGCCAAGAGTTTTTAAAATTAACAGGAGAAGAGACCTTGTCAGGAAGAGCTACCCTTTCGGAAACAAAGGGGGTGAGTAGTCAGAGGCAGAGAAAGCATATTGACAAGGGCAGTCATTCAATTATGGAATGAAGAGCATGAATGTAGGGGGAGTTACCCAAGTTCATATTTTGGTCAAAAAAATGCAGAAAGATAGAGGTTGATCATAAGGGGAGCAACCCTTTTCCATTGATGTCAAAGGGGGGGAGTAACTTCATAGAGAAAAGAATCATCATAGGGATATTTTGTGTATGAATTTAGTGTGTTGCCTTCAATGACAAAGGGGGAGATTGTTGGACATATTGTCATTGATATGTTGTCATTGATGTCAACAGTCAATGTCATTGTGATGTGATGATAAGTTATCACTGATGAAATTTTTATTGATGTCAACAATATAATAGTTAGCAGAGAATGAAAATATCAGACAGTATGCAGAGATCAAAGCTCGGAAGGAAAAGCACATTGCAAAAACACGATTAGATCAAGTCGTGACCGTTGGATACGCAAGCGCTAGATCAAGGGCAGGGACTGATTGCGGAGTGCAAAGGGAGAATTAAACAACGCGTTAATTTCGATCCCACAATTAGTCTAGACCATTAGATTACAAGAGAAGGACTGTTGGAGGATTGGTCAATGATCGGATCAAGTCATGACCGTTGGATATGCAAGCTCCAGATCAAGGGCATGGATTGATTGTAGAGCGCGAAGGGAGAATTATACAACGCGTTAATTCCAATCCCGCAATTATTCTAGACCACCGATCATCACCCACCAATAGAACTACGATTGGCATTAGTTCCACTACCAAATGAGCAGTTTCCATTGCGGAACTCGACAATGGTTTTAAACATTGTGCTAGTTAGGACCCTGAAATCATCCCTGATTGTTGATCTGTTGCGAGAGCATTCTTGATTGTTGGATCAAGTTGAGTGGAAGGACAGAGTAAGTCATGGACCATAGATCATGGAAGTGACATACGCATGGTCAGCCCGACATTGACCACTTCAGGTAAAATCGACCGAAGGAAATGTGCATGAAGGAATTTTAGTCGAAGCCAAAGTTTCAAAGTAAACGTGAGCCATCCAATCGTAGGTAACTTTTTGGGAAAAAATAAGAGTCGTTGGATTTAAACCAAGGAAAAAAAGAATCACAAACAGATCGAGTCATCGATCTAATATCACGATCAACGAACAACATTCATTTCAGGTTAAAATTTGTGAAGAGGTTACACTTCGGGTAAAACGAGAAGTAAGAAAGGTCGAAGTGCCGAAGTGGACATGAGTCTACCGATATGAGGAACACTTCGGGAAGTATCTCAACCATTGGATCAAATTTAGTGGAAGGACAAGGTAAGCCACAAACTGTCCCGAAGTAGACGCAAGTCGTCTGATCTAAGGAACACTTTGAGAAATATCTCGATCGTTGGATCAAGGAAAATAGAAGGATAGGATAAGAAAGGAAAAAGGATTGATATCTCGAATACCCGAATTCCCGATAGCCGTTGGATTGAGTTAATATTTTTCAGGTTAAATGAGGACCATTAGATCTGGACAATACATGATGGTCGTTGGATCAGAATAATGGTCAACTTTGATGCTGACCACTTTGGCGAAAAAGGATTCAGAACATATGAGTTCACCCGAAGGCCGAAGTTTTGAAGTCGCTCTCAACCATCGATCTGAGATACATTTCGAGAGTTAGGACAACCATTAGATCTAGGAGAAGAACATGTGCCACGTGAGGAGATCTACGTCAGCAAGGACACATGGCGTAATCAGATGAAGACAAGTGTCAAAGTGCAGTTGGCATTTCAGGTATGTGTGAGTCACGAATCTAAGTGACATGTGGAATCCACTTAGTTAGTGCCACATCAACAAGTGACGTCAACAAGTTATGTCACTCTGGGAGTTTATACTTTCGGAGCTTCACCACTAGCAAATACCTGAAGTCTCAAAGTTCTGAAATGAACGAGAACCATTCATCATGCAAATAACATCCAACTGTCTGATCTACTTCGGCGAAATGAACTCCAGAAGATTGAAGGACTGTGAAGGAGAAATCACCCAAAGTGTTGAAGGTTGAAGTTAGCGCTAACCGTTGATCTAATTCGGGAGCGTTATCGACCATTGATCAAGTACAATGGAAGGATAGAATAAGCATAAACCATGAAGTGACGCTAATCATTGATCTACTTCAGAGAGTGTTCTCAATCGTTGAAGATTGTGGAAACGCATCTTTCATTCGGGAGATTTGTAAAGAGGTTGGAAGTCGCAAAGGAAAAAGCCCCAAAGTAACAATAGTCATCCATCTCATTGTGTTATTAAAACATGACCGTAGATCTTGACAAGTGATCAATCACTTATTTAGACTAGCATCGGGTCACCACATGCGGCCGTATGGAATAGAGAAATAAGGATAAAAGAAGAGGCAACGCTTAAATCAATGAGCTTGTGTTTTTGCGCATATGGTCACATGTAAATGGTTTGAAGGAAGTGTCTCATACAGATTTAATTCGACTGAGAGTTTGTTGGATCATGTTGTCATTGATCCCAATGGTTTGATTGATTGATGTCAAGTGATTGATTGATTGATTGATGATTGATGTAATATAATATGTATTTTCTTTGATGAGAATGCATAGATGAAGATGGATCAATGAGTTGTCATTGATATGATGAATATGGATCAATGAGTTGTCATTGATACATGATGAAGATGGATCGTTGTGATTTCATTGGTACATGATGCATTGTTGGAAAATGTATAGATGACTCATTATTGTCTTATCATGATTGATAAGGTGCACAAATGGATGAACTCCAAAGTGGTCCCCTTATGGTGAAAGCCCTCACGGGAAGACGCTTTG
>ML810051.1:192886-216840 GCA_009831015.1 Picea engelmannii
AGAGTTACTTACAGCCATGACCAAGCCATTCCATCTTTCTGGCAATGAGCACAAGATTAGAAGAGCCCTAACCTCATCATCAAAGTCCACTTTTACAGAACTTAGTTGATTAGTAACTGTATTAAATTCATTTAAATGATCTAAAACATACCCACCTTCTGACATCTTCATATTAAATAATCTCTTCATTAGAAATACCTTATTAGACGCCGAGGGTTTTTAATACAGTTTAGCCAATGTGTCCATCAGATCCTTCGTTGTCTTTTCTTTTGAAATATTGAAAGCCACCGACGCTGCCAAGATCAGCCGTATCATTCCTAGAGCCTTTCTATCAAGAATCTCCAATTCTTCATCCTTCATGGCCGTCGGCTTCTTTGCTATTCTGCCCAATGGTAGGAATAGATCCTTCTGATATAAATAATCTTCCATCTGCATCTTCCATAACTGGTAGTTTTGGTCATTAAATTTCTCGACCCTAAACTTTCCATCTTCCGACATTGCTCCCACTCGAACCAGGAACCCTCTTTTCCTACGAGTTACCTTTTGCTCTGATACTAGTTGTTAGAAAAACAAATGCGTAAACAAAACACAGAAGATACATAATACAATAGAGACATAGATTTACATGGTTCACCCAGTGTGGGCTACGTCCACCAGAGAAATTGTCAGGTCCTTCGTTTATTATTATCCAGCAAATAAAGGGATACAACCTACAACAAAACCCACTGTAACTTCCTCTTATTTCTCTCACAGTCTCCTCTCTCAGAATACAATATTTGCCATAATGCATAGCCTCAATACATTTCCCTCATAACAGAGGGTTTCCTTCTAGGGAAAAAAACCTTAACATAATTTCTACCATTTGATCTGCGACCTTATAATAAACGGTCCAAATTTACAATGAAATTACAATATACATTTACAAGGCAATTTTTCCTTCAAGGGCTTCACCCCCGAACCCCCCAACCGGGGGGATAGGTCCCTCAGACCCCGCAGAGGGGGTACCCCCCCTCTGCACTCCCCCACGTGGAAGAGTGTACATACTTCTAGGGTGTAAAGTCTTCATGGGGTAAAAACATGGCTGAAAGGAAGGACCTCTGAATCAAGAACATAATCAGGCTCCACAACCAACAACAATAGATGATAACAAACCACACAATAACAAACTGGATGCAGAAGAAATGGATTACAAAAAAGAAGAAGAAGAAGCATATTAAGAAGAAGATAAACTATAAAAAGAATAATAAGAAGAAGAAACATAACACCAAGATACACAAACACCATCTAGGTTTGTATAGAAAATTCATCCAGAAAACTTGATTCTTGGTGATAAAAATGCTAAGACTCAAACTAGGAGGAAATTGTCAAAGAGTTCTAAACAGATGAATCTATCTTTACTATCCAAAGTAGAACCTAAATTCTTTGCAAAATCCCGTAATGATCAACATTGGGTGAATTATATGGAAGAAGAGTTAAATCAGATTGAAAAAAATGAGACATGGGAACTTGTCCCAATACCCAAATATAAAAATGTGATTGATATAAAATAGGTATTCAAGAATAAGGTAAATGAATATGGAAAAGTAGTAAGAAATAAAGAAAGACTGGTTTGTAAAGGGTAGGCTCAAGTAGAAGGTATTGACTTCGAAGAAACATTTTCTCTTGTTGCAAGGCTAGAAGCCATTAGAATGTTTTTGGCATTTGCAAGCTTCGAGAATTTTAAGGTGTGTCAAATGGATGTCAAGTCAACATTCTTGAATGGATATTTAGAGAAACAAGTGTACATAGAACAACATGAAGGGTTCCTATTGTCAAAATATGTAGATTATGTTTGCGGATTGAAGAAAGCACTTTATGGATTAAAGTAAGCCCCCAAAGCATGGTATTCAAGACTTGACAAGTACTTGTAGCAACAAGGCTTCAAAAGAGGAACAACAGATAACAATATTTACATCAAAATAGATAACACATATATGTGATCATTGTAGTTTATGTGGCTGATATTATTTTTGGAAGTAATGTTGCTGAAATGAGCCAAAATTTTGCAAAAGGAATTTGATATTTCCATGCCTAGAAAATTGTCATTCTTTTTGGGACTGTAGATTACTCAAACCAACAAAGGAATATTCATCTCCCAGACCAAATACATCAAAGATATGTTGAAGAAGTTTGAAATGGAATACTGTAAACCTATCAACACACCCATGGTCATTGTTTGTAGGCTAAGCAAGGAAGATGAATCCAGGGAAACTTATCAAACCCTGTACAAATCAATGATAGGTAGCCTACTTTATGTGACAACTTCAAGGCCAGATATAATGCAGGCAATAGGGTTAGTTGGAAGGTTTCAAGTTGCACCTAAGGAAACACATGTACATGAAGTCAAAATAATATTTAGATATTTTAAATGCACGTTGGACTTTAGTTTGTGGTATCCCACAAGCAAAGACTTCACTCTGAGAACTTACACATATGCATATTGAGTAGGTAGTGTGGATGACAGAAAAAGCACTAGTGGTGGAACATTTTTTCTAGGAAATATCTTGGTGTATTGGTTCAACAAGAAGAAATAATCAATTTCTCTATCCACAATAGAAGCATAATATATTGTAGTAGTAGCATGTTGTACACAGGTTCTCTGGATGAAACAAACATTGAAATACATTTAGGTAGAATATGATCATCCCATATCAATTCTATGTAACAATACCAGGGCAATAAACATATCTAAGAATCCAGTCATGCATTCAAAACCAAAACACATTCCAATCAAGTATCACTTCTTGAGAGAGAAAGTCACATAAAATAATGTCAAACTGGAGTATATTGGCACAAAAGAACAAGTCTCTGATATATTTACAAAACCTATTCCTAGAGATGTATTTGAGTATCTTAGACATAAATTGGGGGTGATCACTATTCCCTCCAATCAATAAATCACTACAGGAAGAGCATCAACTTAGGGGGAGAAGCATAAAATATTGTTGGTTGTAGAGAAGAGATTTCATAATACAAAGAAAGGGGTAGAATATCCATTTTCCATTGATGTCAAATGGGAAGAGTACAAAGAAAGAGGGAGATTTGTAGAAAGATGTGAGAATAAAATGACGAGTCCTATGGTTGCACAAACTGGAGCAATTTTAGATTGTGTTTCCATTTATGATGAAGGGAGAGTTTGTTGAAATGATGTTGTCATTAATGTCAAAGAAAGACTGACAGTTGTCAATAATATGGGGAGATTGTTGTTAAGATGACAAAGAGCATGAATTATTCTATGCATTATGTTGATGAGTTACCACATATCTACCCTTTGCAAATGACAGGTCCAAGGATCAAACCAGAATGTGTAACACAAAACCATGGATGGACAGAGGAAGCATCAAGACTGTTAAGACTAAAGAGAATCAGACCAACCAAAGAGAGGAATAATATCCTCATGAGTTGATGAGCCTCTGTGTGCAAATATGAATGTGCATTGATGAACTCCTAATAGAGTTCTGTGTGTTTATTCTGTGAAATAAGATGAGAGGAAGGATATTTTGTGCATATTATTGCCACGAATATGAACTTGATTGAGTTTTCTAAAGAGGAAAAGAATTAACCCTTTCTTGTGTGGGTAGATCAGAATAAACTGGAGTCGAATTTGGCGCATGTAGAATTCTACACGTTAAGTGAACGAATGGTTTAGAGTTTATCAGGGAAAATCTTCCATAAAATCGATGGTCGAGATTATATCATCAGGGATTTCCATATCGGAGAATCAAAATCCACTTATGGATAGATGATGACGATAAAGTTAAAGCAAAACTCAAGGGTCGACAATGACTCTGGGATTGTCGATGACAATGTGCTCGATAGTAGGTGTCGATGACAAAAGTCTTAAATTGCAATGATATTTGTTGATCTATCGGCGAGTATGTCACAATTTTTCATTGATAATGGTTGGAGTGGAATATTGGACCTATAGAGAACATACTCTGAAGACGATGAAGGACTACGTAACTAGGATGCTAGCGTGGAAGCCAGACTATCCCAGTGGTGACATGTGTCAAAGTATGATTGTGCAAAATGAAAGTGGGTCTAGTTGGGCACAAGACAATCTCATCCATTAAAGTTGACTGGATCTCCATTATTAATCAACGAAGCAACATTGAAATGAAAGTGTGCATGTGCTTCTATTGTCCTGATGACGACGACAAGGAATTCAATGAGCCAATGAGAGTCATCGATTGCTTGGAAGGTTCAGTTGGAAAAGATAATGACCATCAGTTGTAAAGGTTAGATCTGTCAGTAGACAATGAAGAGAAGAACACCAAGAACCAGCGATAGTCATTGATTGAAGAACAGGTGATGCAACAAAAACCATAGATATGTTGTGGGTCCCACATGACCATCTCACGAGCAAATGAAGAGGTGGGTGATAATCATTGATTAACTTGAGTATATTACTAGGATCAGGACCACTGATTAAGGACTCTGCAAACCATTGGATCCATCAAAGCATATCGTCGGAGAAGAGACATCAAAATGGAAGCGGTGCCCATGCACTTGTTTTCTCGATGATGATGATCGTCGACCCTCGTGGAAAAAGAGAATGTATCGATGGTTTCAATCAAACGAGGAGACAATCAAATGGTTGCTAAGCAACAAGGTCATGTTTTTGTATTTTGGTGGACAAAGAAAAGATCAAAGGTCATGATCTATCCAGGGGAAGATATGACGGTTGTTGTGCGTCGGTACCCCAATGATCCTGATATCAAGGAAACAATTGACGGCCAAATCTAATGGTGGCTTAGTAGTAAGAGACTATAGTTAAATATTGAGATCTTGGAGGTCCCGATGAATAAATCAATGTTCAATATTTATTCGAGGATTTGATCGGATGGTAGTTGTGCGATGGGGTAGTGTTGAGTGTTCAATACCTCGATGGTACCGATGGATGTGAATGAAAATCGACGATAGAAATTAAATGGAGACCCAAATCAGACGGTGGAAGAGTTCTGAGGTCCAGTGAACATATTGTGTGAAATAGAAGGGAACCAAGACCATTTTTCATGGAGGTGTTTCAAAGGAATTCTACATCCCAATTTAATAAAAAATGAGAGGACTCAGAGCTGACTTGATGAGCACAATTTGTATATGGACAAATCATTGAGTGTGAGATTTCTATAAATAATGATGCCCTAATCGAGATAAATGTGTAAGTGAGTGAATATGAAGGGAATTGAAGCTCTGTGATTCAAAGTCTCTCGAGTGTGAGAGAAAGTATGCGAAGAAGTGGAAGAAATCAGACAGGTTGATGGAGTTCAAGGGGTTCTGAGCTTGCAGAACCAAGAAAGTGGAAAAGCATGTGCGAGTAAGAGATATGTTGTTTATAGGTCCGAGGATACTAGAAAATGAAGGGAAGATAATGTAATCATATTAGGGAGTGGATCATCACGTAGGAGAAGTGGATCATGTGAAGAGAAGCACTAAGGTTCTGAGGTCTGAGGATATCAGAAAAGAACAGGTTGTTGATATATTTACAAAACCTCTTCCTAGAGAAGTATTTGAGTATCTTAGATAGAAATTGGGGGTGATCGCTATTCCCTCCAATCAATAAAGCACTACAGGAAGAGCATCAACTCAGGGGGAGCAACAAAAAATATTGTTGGTTGTAGAGAAGATATTTCAGAATACAAACCAAGGGGGAGAATATCCCTTTGCCATTGATGTCAAAGGGGGAGAGTACAAATAAAGAGGGATATTTGTATAAAGATGTGAGAATAAAATGATGAGTCCTATGGTTTCACAGACTGGAGGAGTTTCATATTGTGTTTCCATTAATGACAAAGGGTGAGTTTATTGAAATGATGTTTTCATTGATGTCAAAGGAAGACTGGCAGTGGTCAATGATAGGGGGAGATTTTTGTTAAGATGATAGAGATCATGAATGCTTCTATGCATTGTGTTGATGAGTTACCACATATCTACCATGTGAAAATGATAGGCCCAAGGATCAAACCATAACCTGTAACAAAAAACCATGGACTGACATAGGAAGCATCAATGCTTTTAAGACTAAAGAGAATTGGACCAACCAAAGAGAGGAAGAATATCCTTGTGAGTTGATGAGCCTCTGTGTGAAAAGATGAATGTGCACTGATGAACTCCTGATAGCGTTTTGTGTGTTTACTCTATGAATGAATACGAGAGGAAGGAGATTGTGTGCATATTATTGCCACGAATCTGAACTTGATCAAGGTTTCTAAAGAGGAAAATAATTAACCCTTTGTTGTGTGTGTAGATTGGAATCAACTAGAGTCGAATTGGGCACGTGTAGAATTCTACGCGTTAAGTGAATGGATGGTTTAGAGTTGATCAAGGAAAAAAATCCATAAAATCCATGGTCATGATTATATCGTTGGGGATTTCCATATCGAAGACTAAAACTTCACTTATGGATAGACAACAATGATAAAGTTAAAGCAAAGATCAAGGATCGATGCCGACTCTAGGATCACCGAGGATAATGTGCTCGGTAGTCGGTGCCAACGAAAAAAGTATTCAAATCCAACAACAATTGTTGATCTATCAAAAAGTACATCACCATTGTTCGTTGAGAATGGTTGGAGTGGACTATGTGACCAATAGTGAACATACTCTGAAGACGATGAAGGATTGTGTAACTAGGATTCCATCATGGCAGCTAGAGTGTCCTAGGTGTGACATGTGTCAAAGTATGATTGTGTGGCGTGAAATTGGGTCCAGCTAAGCGCAAGGAAATCTCATCCATTGAATTTGATTGGATCTCCACCGTTCATCGGTGAAGAGAAATCTAAATGAAAGTGTGCCCATGATTTTAATGTAAGGTAGCTAGAGAGGTAGTGGAGGGGCCCAGAGGGCCCATAGTGATGATAGTGGAGACCATTCAATGTAAGGTGGACTAGGTCCACTATATTATTAAATAAGTCCCACTATGGTAATTAGATATAATAAATGGGTAATTAGATATAATAAATGTAAGAGGACTTCTTAGAAGGTTCTACTTCTAGAAGATTCCTCCTCTAGAATGTTCTTAGGTGATGGTAGCACTATATAAATGGGTTCAAGCAATGTAATGAGAGATGAAAAGAATTATTGTATTTGGAGCGGTAGCTCAATAGGAGGATGCCCCCTCGAAGAGGCAAGTGAACATGAGAGGATCCCTTCCATAATATGATCCATTGTATGGTGTTTCCCTACCTCAAGGGTTTGGTAATAATAAAGTGTGATTTTTTCTATCTTGCTCTATAGATCTATTGTGTATTTAGTATTTGTGGTGATTATATTTGTAGATCTATTCAGGGTCTTAACAAGTGGTATTAGAGCACTTTCCTTGGGCAGACATTGTGGGAAAATATTTTTTATTTTTGCAGATTTTTTTTTCGGAGAAGAAAAAAAAGGACCCCGACATTATCGAAGTTTTTGGTATATTTCTATGACAAATTTACAGAAAATAATTGTATATATGAGTTCCTCTCATAAAAACACCCAAGTTGAAAAAACAAATCATCCAAAACGGAGTCCGGGAAGTCAAGATATTGAAGTTTTAAAATCTGCAAATTTTTAGGATTTTTTCCGCGAACAACGGCGATAATTTTTTTATTTCTGTAGCATATGGAGGCCGAATTTGCCCAAATAAATTACATATATGAGTTCCTTTCACAATTTCACCCAATTTCAAAAAAAAATCAGCCAAAATGGAGTCCGGGAAGGGAAGTTATGAGCATTTTAACTTCAACAGTTTTTTACGGTTTTTCCAGAAAAAACCACGATTTTTTGCCGTAATTTATTGGGTCTATTTTTTATTTTTTTTTATGACGGTTGAGGGATTGAAGAGTTTATAGGGTGCTCAGATGGATATTTCTTATCAAAACCTGAAATAAATTCTTGAATCATTCAAAGCCCAATTGTTTCACACATTGGATGACAGATTGGATGCATTTGTACATGGCCTCACAGACAGTCTCACAGACAACCTCACAGACGACCTCAATGATAGTTTTCGTAGTATTCAAGATTCATTGAATAACATGCAGGAGAGATTTCTTATGGAGGGCCTCAGGGATGAATATAATCAAGAAATATATGCTTGGTATGATTTTGAGGCCGATTGTGATGATTGGTATATGGATAGTTGTCATTTCTGGGATGACAACCACTTCCATATTTTATTTGATGACTCTACTCCACCTTCTGTAGAGAACATCAATGTCCCACATCAGGAGCTAGTTACTAGCGTTTTGTCTGTATATTTTACAATGGTATTGTTTCTTCCAGATTCATCTTTGATCATCTCCCACTATGTGGATAAATATTCTTATTTGGATCCACATGATAGGTATCAGTATTGGGAGCATCATTTTCAGTTGGTTATTGGGTGCCGATATCTTCCGTGTGGAGTTCACATTAGCACTTGGACATGTGACCCTAATTTACAATTGCAGTTGGACTACTTCAGCATGATGGCTTTCCTTTCTACATGGGACTTTGGTTCTTCAGTCTTCTTCAGCATTATGGTCCACAATTATCCATGGGACCCTGGTATATGGTTGTACATCAAGCGTTGATGACAACACTTTCATAAGGGGGATGGAATGTAAGGTAGCTAGAGAGGTAGTGGAGGGGCCCAGAGGGCCCATAGTGATGATAGTGGATACCATTCAATGTAAGGTGGACTAGGTCCACTATATTATTAAATAAGGCCCACTATGGTAGTTAGATATAATAAATGGGTAATTAGATATAATAAATGTAAGAGGACTTCTTAGAAGGTTCTACTTCTAGAAGATTCCTCCTCTAGAATGTTATTAGGTGATGGTAGCACTATATAAAGGGGTTCAAGCAATGTAATGAGATATGAAAAGAATTATTGTATTTGGAGCGGTATCTCAATAGGAGGATGCCCCCTCGAAGAGACAAGTGAACATGAGAGGATCCCTTCCATAATATGATCCATTGTATGGTGTTGCCCTACCTCAAGGGTTTGGTAATAATAAAGTGTGATTTTTTCTATCTTGCTCTATGGATATATTGTGTATTCAGTATTTGTGGTGATTATATTTGTATATCTATTCAGGGTCTTAACAAGTGGTATCAGAGAACTTTCCTTGGGCAGACATTGTGGGCAAATATTTTTTATTTTTGCAGATTTTTTTTTCGGAGAAGAAAAAAAAGGACCCCGACATTATCGAAGTTTTCGGTATATTTTTGTGCACAATTTGCATAAAAATATTGTATATATGAGTTCCTCTAAAAAAAACACCCAAGTTGAAAAACAAAATCGTCCAAAACGGAGTCCGGGAAGTCAAGATATTGAAGTTTTAAAATCTGCAAATTTTCAGGATTTTTTCCGCGAACAACAACGATAATTTTTTTATTTCTGTAGCATCTGGAGGCCGAATTTGCCCAAATAAATTACATATCTGAGTTCCTCTCTCAATTTCACCCAATTTCAAAAACAAATTTGCCAAAATGGAGTCCGGGAAGTGAAGTTATGAACATTTTAACTTCAACAGTTTTTTAGGGTTTTTCCAGAAAAAGCCACGATTTTTTGCCGTAACTTATTGGGTCTATTTTTTATTTATTTTTATGACGGTTGAGGGATTGAAGAGTTGATAGGGTGATCAGATGGATATTTCTTCTCAAAACCTGAAAGAAATTCTTGAATCATTCAAAGCCCAATTGTTTCACACATTGGATGACAGATTGGATGCATTTGTACATGGCCTCACAGACATCCTCACAAATAGCCTCACAGATGGCCTCAATGATAGTTTTCGTAGTATTCAAGATTCATTGAATAACATGCGGGAGAGATTTCTTATGGAGGGCCTCAGGGATGAATATAATCAAGAAATATATGCTTGGTATGATTTTGAGGCCGATTGTGATGATTGGTATATGGATAGTTGTCATTTCTGGGATGACAACCACTTCCATATTTTATTTGATGACTCTACTCCACCTTCTGTAGAGAACCTCAATGTCCCACATCAGGAGCTAGTTACTAGCGTTCAGTCTGCATATTTTACAATGGTATTGTTTATTCCAGATTCATCTTTGATCATTTCCCACTATGTGGATAAATATTCTTATTTGGATCCACATGATAGGTGTCAGTATTGGGAGCATCGTTTTCAGTTGGTTATTGGGTGCCGATATCTTCCGTGTGGAGTTCACATGAGCACTTGGACATGTGACCCTGGTTTACAATGGCAGTTGGACTACTTCAACATGATGGCTTTCCTTTCTACATGGGACTTTGGTTCTTCAATCTTCTTCAGCATTATGGTCCACAATTATCCATGGAACCCTGGTATATGGTTGTACATCAAGCGTTGAGGACAACACTTTCATAAGGGGGATGGAATGTAAGGTAGCTAGAGAGGTAGTGGAGGGGTTCAGAGGGCCCATAGTGATGATAGTGGAGACCATTCAATGTAAGGTGGACTAGGTCCACTATATTATTAAATAAGGCCCACTATGGTAGTTAGATATAATAAATGGGTAATTAGATATAATAAATGTAAGAGGACTTCTTAGAAGGTTCTACTTCTAGAAGATTCCTCCTCTAGAATGTTCTTAGGTGATGGTAGCACTATATAAAGGGGTTCAAGCAATGTAATGAGAGATGAAAATAATTATTGTATTTGGAGCGGTAGCTCAATAGGAGGATGCCCCCTCGAAGAGGCAAGTGAACAGGAGAGGATCCCTTCCATAATATGATCCATTGTATGGTGTTTCCTTACCTCAAGGGTTTGGTAATAATAAAGTGTGGTTTCTTCTATCTTGCTCTGTGGATCTATTATGTATTCAGTATTTGTGGTGATTATATTTGTAGATCTATTCAGGTTCTTAATAGTTTCACAGACTGGAGGAGTTTCATATTGTGTTTCCATTAATGACAAAGGGTAAGTTTATTGAAATGATGTTTTCATTTATGTCAAAGGAAGACTGGTAGTGGTCAATGATAGGGGGAGATTTTTGTTAAGATGATAGAGATCATGAATGCTTCTATGCATTATGTTAATGAGTTACCGCATATCTACCATGTGAAAATGATAGGTCCAAGGATCGAACCATAACCTGTAACACAAAACCATGGATGGACATAGGAAGCATCAATACTGTTAAGACTAAAGAGAATTGGACCAACCAAAGAGAGGAAGAATATCCTTGTGAGTTGATGAGCCTCTGTGTGAAAAGATGAATGTGCACTGATGAACTCCTGATAGCACTTTGTGTGTTTACTCTATGAATGAATACGAGAGGAAGAAGATTGTGTGCATATTATTGCCACGAATCTGAACTTGATCAAGGTTTCTATAGAGGAAAATAATTAACCCTTTGTTGTGTGTGTAGATCGGAATCAACTAGAGTCGAATTTGGCACGTGTAGAATTCTACGCGTTAAGTGAATGGATGGTTTAGATTTGATCAAGGAAAAAATTCCATAAAATCGATGGTCATGATTATATCATTGGGGATTTCCATATCGGAGACTAAAACTTCACTTATGGATAGACAACGATGATAAAGTTAAAGCAAAGCTCAAGGATCAATGACAACTCTAGGATCATCGAGGATAATGTGCTCAGTAGTCGGTGCCAAAGGACAAAAGTCTTCAAATACAACAACAATTGTTGATCTATTGACAAGTACATCACCATCGTTCGTTGATAATGGTTGGAGTGGACTATGTGACCAATAGTGAGCATACTCCGAAGACGATGAAGGATTGCGTAACTAGGATTCCATCATGGCAGCTAGAGTGTCCTAGGTCTGACATGTGTCAAAGTATGATTGTGTGGCATGAAATTGGGTCCAACTAAGCGCAAGGAAATCTCATCCATTGAATTTGATTGGATCTCCACTGTTCATCGGTGAAGAGAAATATAAATGAAAGTGTGCCCATGATTTTACTATCTCGACAAAGACGTTGATGACAACAAGTAATTTAGTGAGCCAATGAGAGCCATCGATTGCTTGGAAGGTTTGATCGAAGAAGATCCTAACCATCAGTTGTAAAGGTTAGATCTGTCAACCGACGATGATGACCAAGAAACCAAGAGCCATCGACAATCGTTGATTGAAGTACGAGTGATGCAACGACAACTGTAGATCTGTCATGGGTCCCACATGGCCATCTCATGATCAAATGAAGAGGTGGGTGATAATCATTGATTAACTTATGGATATGACTAGGATTAGGACTATTGATTAAGGACTTTGAATACCATTGGATTTGTCAAAGCATATCGTCGGAGAAGAGCCATCGAAATGGAAGCGGTGCCCATGCACTTGTTGTCCTGACGATGTCGATCTTTGTCCCTAGTGGAAAAAGATAATAGATTGATGGTTGCAATCAAAGGAAGAGATGATCGAACGATTGCTAAGTGACAAGGTCATGTTGTGTATTTTGGTAGACAAAGTAAAGATCAAAGGTCATGATCTATCCAGGGACAGACCTGACAGCTGTTGTGCATCGATACCCCAATGATCTCGATATTAAGGAAACAATCGACATACGAGATCAAATCTGGACCAAATCTAACATTGGCTCAATGGTAAGAGAGTATAGTTAAATATTGAGGTCTCGAAGGTCTCGATGAATAAATCAATGGTCAATATGTATTCAAGGATTTGATTAGATGGTAGTTGTGCGATGGGGTATTGTTGAGTGTTTGGTACCTCGATGGTCCCAATGGATGCAAACACAGATCAACGATGGAAATTCAATGGAGACCCAGATCGAACGATGTTTGAGTGTTGAGGTCCAGTGAACATATTGCATGAAATAGAAGGGAACCAAGACTGGTTTTCATGGAGGCGTCTCAAAGGAATTCTACAGCCTAATTTAATGAAAAATGAGAGGACTCGGAGCCGAATTGATGAGCACAATTTGTATGTGGAAAAATCATTGAGCGTGAGAGCTCTATAAATAATTATTCCCTAATCTAGCTAAATACGTAAGCGAGTGAATTTGAAGGGAATTGGAGCTCTATAGTTCCAAGGCTCTCGGGTGTGAGAGAATGTATGCGAAGAAGTGGAAGAACTCGAACAAATTGATGAAGTTAAAGGGATTCTGAGTTTGCAGAACCAAGAAAGTGGAAAAGTGTGTGCGAGTAAGAGGAGCTCTGATGTTCATAGGTGTGAGGATACTAGAAAATGAAGGGAAGATATTGTAATCGTCTCAGGGAGTGGATCAACACGTAGGAGAAGTGTATCGTTTGAAGAGAAGCGATGAGTTTCTAAGGTCTAAGGATGTCAAAAAATTCAAGAATAAGAATTCAATAGCTTATTTATTTTAGGGTGGTGGGGTGGTGCAAGGGAGAGGATCGATGTCCTCATTTTCTCAATAGGTCGGTGCCTGCAAACTCTATTACTGAGTTGGTGCTTAGTCAAGGGGATTGGTGTCCCTTGTAGGTTGGTGCCTGCAAACATTGTTGAGTTGGAGCTCAAACAAGGATATTGGTGTCTCTTATAGGTTGGTGCCTGTAAGCTTCGTAACAATAGGTTGGTGCCTAGAAGATCTAGTAAATATTTTTTTTTAGTTTTATCCCATTTGGGTTTCCACGTTAAATATTTGTTTACTATGCTATTATGTTGATTTTCTGTATTTGATCATATAATGACTAATTAAAGTGGTAAAGAGAAAAAAATATCGTTAAAATCTATCTAATATTGATTCATCCCCCCTCTTAGTATTAATGTATATTTCAACACATATATCATTTGTTCATGCTTCTTTAATATGTTATAGTCTTCAAGTAAAAGTCTAAGTGTTCTAAAATTAGATATAGTCTTCAAGTAAAAGTCTAAGTGTTCTAAAATTAGATATATAATCTTTAGTGCAAGAAAAATCATTGGGATTTAAAGAAATCAATAGGTTTTCACATTGGTGGGCTCAAATCTCATTATGTTTACCAAATATGGTTTCCATATTTTTCCAAGTGTCATCTGGCTTTTCAACTCCTCAAAGGTGATATAGTAAATCACAGGAGATGGACATTCTAATTAATTCACGTGCTTTGTCATTTTTACTTTATCATTTTCCTTTCTTTGAGGCATCAATGGGGGCAATTTAGTTTCCCAAGGTAATTCGGTAAAGTCCTTTACTCCGTAGTACATCCTCCATATGGGATTTCCATGAGAAGTAGTTGCAAATGACAAGCAAAATATCACTTGGACTAACCATATTAAAATATCCAAGTAAGATGGCTTCAAAAATAGAATCTAATTGTCTAGATGGAAAACTCTCCAAAAATTAGACAGTTTAAAATAAATGACACTAAAAATGAACTTTGAATGTCAAATTTATGCCCTTTTTAAGAAAGGCATAAAAGGCAACCAAAGTGTCAAATGGCACGTAGAGGTTGGCCCACATGGTGATGGGTGCACAATGTAAAATACTTTTTCCTTCCTTCTCTAATTTTACATATAATCTAACTTTTAGAAATAAGTTACTTATATATGAAGTGACCCACTTTTATAAAAATAAGAGAGAATAATCTTTACAATGAAGTTACTTTATGAATTTAAATTGCATGCAAAAAGTGACTTTTAAAAAAGAACATTAAAAATTAATTTAAATTAAATGTACTTTACAATAAAGTTATGTTATAATTTAAAGTTACATGAACTTTTTTTAAAAATAACTTAATGAAAAAAAAATACTTGAACTCGTGACCTCTTATTAGTGCATGCCGAAATAGGGAGAATAAATTGATTGGACGAAGAGGTTATTGATGGGACATAAATCTATGAGAGCATTATTTTTAAACACATAAAATATTATTAAAATCATTTAATATGGAATTAAGAAAAAAACTATGTGGAAACTTTCACATGTCATTGTTGACTTTTATTTACTAAAAAACAAATCAAAAAAGTTGTTGTCACTTCCCATGTGATGTTTTGATTTTGATGTGACAAATTCTATGTATTTTTATTTTAATGTTTTTATGAAGACAATAACTTATGGGTGTGACGATTTCTGTAATTTTTTAATGTTCTTATGATTTCTCATTTGATTTCTCAATTTTTATATTCAACCTAAAGCTTATTTACCTTCTCAATTTCTATATCCAACCTAGATTTTATTTACCACCTCAATTTCTATATTTGGCATGGCCACTTTGTGACATATTCACTTGTTTAATATAGTATCTTTCAACCAAGTGAGGTAATGAAAAATATATAACAAATCTTATGAAGGATGAGTGTTTTTTGTTTTATTAACTATTTGCCTTGAAATCCATGGTTACCCCCAAAACCCTTGTTTGTTTCCTACAAAAAAATTCAACACACCAAGTATCCTCATACATACAATTTTATCAATCAGAAAAAAGAAAATTATAATAGATGAGAGGTATAATGTATATATAACCTTTGTAGCATTATCTCAACATGCTACGTGTCATTCACAAATAAAACAAGGATAATCATTTTGACAAGGATGTGACATGGACAATCTATCTCCTATGAAATAATTATCTTCTAGAATACACTTTATTATTATTATTCTAAGAAAATGTCTATCTAAATAAACTTTAGGATTATTAAACTAACATTCCCCGCTTAATCTAAAAGTTTATTTTTACAAATACCAAGTTTATCTTTGAACTTGGTGAAAATATCTTAAGTTTAATATTCAGATAGACAATTGTTTGGCTTGATGATGTCATTGTTGATTAATGTTTTAGTGAAGTGATACTTGGTGTCAACATGTTAGTTCCTAGAAGGAAATATTGGATTCTTAGCCATCTTTATTGTTGATTGACTATCAATCAATGATAAAGTAGTTGGTGTTTTCTGAATAGCACCAAGATCCTACAAAATTCTATATAGCTAGAAAATTTCACATGCTTCTTCCCAAGTTGAGATGTATTATGCCTCCGATGAAGAATTTTTATTTGTAGCCTACTTTTTACAACTCAAGGATACTATTATTGAACCCATATTCATTAAATAATCTAAAGTTGATTTGTGATCATCAATATCACCTACAAGATATGCATTTGAATATCCAACAATTGTAAAGTTGTCATTCTTCTTATAGAGAAGTCAAAAAAAAATTGTACCTTGAATGTACCTAAGGACCCTTTTTGTTGCAGTCTAGTGACTTTATCTAGGTTCCTACATGAATCTAGAAAGAATGCATACTACATATGACACATCCAGAAGAGTAATTGTCTAGTAAATGAGACCTCCAATCAATTTTATGTAGCTAGTACTATTCACTAATTCCCCCCCCCCATCTTCAAATTTTGAAAGTTTTAAGTTTTTTCTTCATAGGTATAAGAGAGGGTTTGCAATCCTCCATGACAAACTTCTTCAAAAATTATGTTGCATATGTGGTTTGACTAAGTAAGATTTAATGAGACTGTTGAGAAACTTCCACTCCAAGGTAGTATCAAAGTGGCTCCAAGTCAATGATTTTGAACCATTTTTAAAGTTCTTGTTTCACCTGCTTGATGTGAACTTCATAATTCCCTATCATGATTAAGTCATCAACATAAAGAACAATGAATGCCAAGTTTTAACCTTGTATATTGAAATACAAAGTATCATCAAACTCACTTCGATGAAAGCTAACATGTATAAGGTATTCATAAATTTTGGCATACCATGTTCTAGGTGCCTATTTCAAGCCATATAAATCTTTGATTAATTTGCAAACTCTGTGCTCTTGTCCTTCAACTTCAAAACTTGGGGGTTGAGTCATGTAGACTTATACTTTATGTTAAGGTCCTACCCTTCCTAACCCCTTCAGTAGATAGATAGGTATATATGTATGGAGGCCATCTCTAGTAAATAAGGCACTGTAGTAGTCTCAAAGTAATAAATGAAAGAAGACTTACTAGAAGGTTCTACCTACTAGAAAGCTCATTCTCTAGAATGTTCCTAGGTGGTATATAGTACTATATAAACAAGTAAAAGCAATGCAATGAGTTTTCTTGTGAAGTTATTTGTAATTGAGGCACAACTCAATTGGAGGTTGAAACCACAAAGAGGCAAGTGAACATTGCTTTCATTAATAAAGGTATAAAATTTCATGGTATTATCTGTTGGAAATTTGGTTTTCATTGATGTCAACCTTGATAAATAGGTGAAGTATCATTGATTGATTGGTTTGAGAAGCATTGTCAATATTGGACATATTGTTATGGAGGTGACTTGAATGTCAAGCATTGTCAATATTAAACATAATGTTATGAAGGTTGGACATAATGTTATGAAGGTGACTTGAATGCCAAGCATTGCCAATATTGAACATAATGTTATGAAGGTGAATTGAATGTCAAGCATTGTCAATATTGGACATAATGTTATGAAGATGACTTGAATATCAGTAGAAACATAATATTGACTAATATATTTTATGATCTTGATACACTCATCCTATATTGTATAAGTTTGATATTTTGTCATTAACATCCATGCACAAAAGAAGAAACTATGAAGAAATTGTCCAGATAAAAATGGTAAATGGATAATCCAATATGGATCCATACAAATCAAAAATAAAGAAGTTAATAAGACATGGTTCATTAAAAGTGATTCAAAAAATCTCAATTGAATAAGATTCCAGAGATGAGACAAAATGTCAATGGTGGATGTTTGGTGAGGAAGCATTGACACCATCGACTCATAAGTCGAGTCAATTCAAACAACAATAAGGTCGACTATCTTGAAGTCGATTGACTGCAAGACGATTCGAAGACAAGTCGAACAAATGCAAGCCTACAGATTGACGGAAGTTGGGGAAGATAAGTTGATCGATTTCAATATGAGTTGAAGACAAGTCGAGCAACTGAAGGTCAAAGTCGAAGGAAAATTGTGTCAGAAAATACTAGTCGACCAAAGCAAATCTAGATGACCAAAGTCGAATTTCTCAAGTCAGATTTATTCCAAGTCGAGTCAGTCAAAGAAAGAAGTAAAATAAAGGTCGAATTCGAAGCAAACTTAATTACAAGTTGGGTCGAGGCTGAAGCAAAATGGATCGACTAGAATTGAAATACTCAAGTCGAAAATTATCCTAGTTGAGTCGACCAAAAAGATGTTTGTCGGTCGAATGAGGAAGCAAATACGAAAAAGGGTAAGACCAAGTCAAATCTTTAGTGGCTAGTAGCTGAGAGGGAACTGATTTTAATATAACCATCAAGTAAACTGTTTACAAGTTGAGTTTAAATAATCACCAACAAAGGAGTTATGTGGAGGTTGATTTAGAAATTAACGGAAAGGTAATATGTACTAAAGTCGATCTGACATCCAATGACAAAAGGAAAATATGGGCAAGTTTCCTTCAAATAACATCCTATACCAGCCACCTCACACACTTTATGGGGAAATTTATTGTTTGACGGATAATTGGGCATGTTAGGCAAAAAACCCATGTCATAGAATTTTAAAATTCGTTTCCATCACTCCAGAATATTCATACAAAAATCGATGTCTAAATTGGTGCACAGAAATCAATTAACAAAAGTTATGATTTGTGTTAATTAAATGAAGGGGTGTAATGTTTCATTCTAAAAGGACACATTGTTTCAAAGTGGAACCCTTTGGAGGACTATATAAGTAAAGGAATATGAAGGGAAGATATATATATATATATATATATATATATAGGAATCCAACTCTCATAACGAGACCCGTCTTGTTGATATCAGATCCAACTGAGATGTGAGGAATCCAATCCTCATGACAAGAATCAACTTGTAAACAAGTACCAACCCGATAGAATGAACTTTCATCCAATCCATTATATATATAATGGATTGAATGAAAGTTCATTCTATCGGGTTGGTGCTTGTTTACAAGTTGAGTCTTGTCATGAGGATTTGATTCCTCACATCTCAGTTGGATCTGAGATCAACAAGACGGGTCTCGTTATGAGGGTTGGATTCCTCATTTCTCAGTTGGATCTGAGAACTGCAAGTTGGGTCTTGTATCAGAGAGTTGGATCTCTCATATTCAATTGAAGTTGAAGATATTAAAGGATTGATTTTATGTGTATTCATTCAAGTTAAAGAAATAAAAGAACAATATTTTATCTACTTCATATAGTTTTTTTTATACATGTTTATGAATAATTAATTGAAGTCCATATATCTTATTCAGTTAATTTAGTTAATCTATGAAAATGTGAAAAGTAGCCAAAAGTTCCAAACACTGATTCACCCCCCCCACCACCTCTCACTGTTAGTGTGTGTTTCAACAATTGGTATCAGAGCAGGTTCCTTCACTAAATTTTAACCACTCAATTTTTCTGAAGAGAACAATTGGTATCAGAGTAAGGTTTCTTCAAGGAAAAAAAAATTAATCACGAAAAGGAAGATCCTAATAAATACACAAATGGATGAAAAAATGGCTCTCTGCACAAATAAAGCTCCTTTATTTGATGGAACATACTACTCTTCATGGAGGGAAAGAACGAAAATATATCTGAAGTAAAGAGGATATGGAGTTTGGGACTCAGTATTAAGTAATCCTTGGTACTTAACTACCTCAATGAACAAATCCAAAACTGCAAAAGAAGTAAAGAGAAAAAATTCAATGGCATTAAAAGCAATCCAGAATGGACTATTAGACCAAATCAAAGAAAATATGGGACATTGCGCCTTTGCTAAAGTATTATGGCTCCAACTAGAGAGTTCTTATCAAACTAAAGTACAAAACACATAAAAACAAGACAATACCATCAAGGAATTTATGCAATCCCCAATCATCAATAAAGAAGACAAATTAAACAAGGAATTGATGCAATCCCCAGTCATCAATAAAGAAGAAAAATCAAACAAGGAATTGATGCAATCCCCAATCATCAAATAAGAACATAACTCAAACAAGGAATTGATGCAATCCCTAGTCATCAATAAATAAGACAACTCCATCAAGGAATTGATGCATACCTTACTAATCACTAAAGAAAAATTATTGAATCTTAAGACTGATGTTATAGCTTCATTAGAAGAGATTCGTATGGAACTAGGAAATGATATATATATTGAAGTTCCTATGGAGTCTCTTGAAAATATCGAATAAACAACTATGTGCACTTTAGAAGAGTTGGAGAAACTTCAAAAGAAAGATATGTTGCTACTACAACAATTAGATCGATCTAACAACCATGAAGAGAAAGAACAAAATTTTCAGCTAGAAGACAAAGAAGAAGAGATCGATATATTAAAGACTGAAGTTGTTGATCTAACAAAATAAATGAACGATTTGAAGGCATATGACAAACTCAATAAATGCATAGAATAATTAGAAGAAACAAAATAAACGGTCTAAAGACTCAACTTGAAGAAGCTAAGGAAAGTGAAAAAACCCTGAAGAGCTAGTTGACTAAAAAGGAAGAATCATGCCACACGCTAGAATTGGAAGTCATCAACCTCAAAAGGATTCAGCTAGAAAACCAGGAAGAAATCAAAATATTGAAGACTGAAGTTGTTGGTATAACAAAATAAATAGAAGAGTTGAAGACATATGACAAAACCAATAAATGCACAGAAGTCTTGGATGAGACAGAAGAAATAGTCATCAGTCCAAAGACTCAACTTGAAGAAGCTAAGAAAATAGAGGAATACTTGAAGAACCAGTTGACTAAAAAGGAAGACACATGTCACATGTTGGAATTGGACGTTATCAACCTCAAAAAGAATAATGAAAATACAAAAGCAACTGTCAAATTCCTGAACAACTCAGCCATCCTGGATAAGATATGGAATAGTCAAAGACCAATCGATAAAAAAATTGGTCTTGGGTACAATAAGAAAGAAGAAGGTGGCAAATGGAACACCATTCACAAACATGAGAAAGGATTATCCTCCTGAAAAGGAAAATGTGTAATCACAAACCAAATAAAAACCATGAACTTTGTTAAAAGAGGAAGCTATAAAAGTCAAAAACAAGAAAAATATCAAAAGGTAGACTTCTCATGTCACAACAGACTCGAGTATGGAAACACCTTCAATGTTATTGTTTTTCTTGTAAACACTTTGGTCACAAAGCATTGGAATGAAAGAGTCCTGAAAATAAAAATTCAAGAAGGTCCAATAACTTAATGAGATGTTGGATATGCAATTATGTTGGTCACACAACAAAGTTTTGTCATACCATGAGATGCTACAATTGTGATAAGTTTGGGCATAAATCCCAAGACTGCGGGAAATCAAGAAGACAACCCATGAAAAATAATCCATACAAGTTAGGAAGGAAATCTAATGAACTTTGGAAGAAAATAAGAGAGGATAAATCTCAA
This sequence comes from Picea engelmannii, assembly GCA_009831015.1. NCBI lineage: Eukaryota > Viridiplantae > Streptophyta > Pinopsida > Pinales > Pinaceae > Picea > Picea engelmannii. Next base: position 214,178 of record ML810051.1, read on the forward strand.
AGGACAAATGTAGAAAAAAAAAAGTTCATCAAACAAAGTGCCTTATGGAAATATATGGAGAAGAAAATCTGAAGTAGAAAACAAGAAAGATGATGAAAATATTGCACCAAAAATGAAGAAATTGATAAAAATAAACTAATGGATGAAACTCCTAATAACAAATGTGAAATTCAAAACTTTGCATATGAAGAGGAACAAGCTCAAGGAAGAAGAATTTCTAAAGAAGAAGATGAAGAAGATTATGGTGCACAAAACAATGGTGTTGATGATGAACTCTCAAAATCAAATCAGTCTGTAGAATAGTGTGATGAATAAAACAAACAATATATAAAGAAGAAAGAAACAAAAGGACTTCAAAATATATAAAGACAGAGTATGAACAAAGCAAAGTTATTAATGATATGAAAGAATAGTAAAGATATCTTGGAATCAAAGAACTAAACAATATCAAGAAGAAGAAAAAATAGATCAAGAAGAGTAGTAATCTTCACACCCTTGTCCGTTATGAAAAAGGAGAAGACAGTAAAACCCTATTTGAACAAAAAAATCCCAAGAGATTGAGATAAAAGTTGGCACATTCACAGGGGGAGAAAAGCAGTAAAATTTTTCTTTCCTTTGTCATTGATGTCAAAAGAGGAGAGATAAACAATACAAATAAAGTCCAAAATAAATGGGATAAAGATAGGGGGAGCATCACCTCAAGGGGAGAATCATCTCAGGGGGAGAAGATAAATATTCCATTTGTCATTCTTGTCAAAGGGGGAGAGATAAAGAGTAAAACAAAGTCAGCTCAAAGGACTCAAAATACAGAATACATGTCACAAGGGAAGTAAGATTGTTTTACTAAGGTTTCCATCAATAAAAAAGGGGGAGATTGTTGGAAATTTGGTTGTCATTGATGTCAACCTTGAAAAATAGGTGAAGTAGCATTGATTGATTGGTTTGAGAATGATCAGGGGATAAAATTTTGCTCAAAAATTCAAAGTGCTCGGAATCGCTTCAAACCAGATGAGAGCGTAGGCCTCGTCGTTGCGAACCCAACACAACTCGTTTCATCTCAAATGGATGTCAGAAGTGAGAGATATTGCAATCTGTTCGTCAAGTCAAACAGGCAAAAAATATGATGCTGATTGTATAGTCCGTACAATCCATACAAGCTGACGTGGCAGGACCGTACGACCGTACAGAAGTGACGTGGAAAGTTTTTGTTGATTGACAGTTGTCGAATAAGATGGTGACACGTGGCATTTCGTTGGATAATGGTAAGGTGCCACGTGGCCCAATCATGGGCTACCACGTGGCACCCCTTTATTGGTTTATGGTTGTTATGTAAAACTAATGGAGTCCGTGGGGTTCGACCCCCGAACCTCCCCACGGGCGTAAAGCTTTAACAAAGACCGCCAACCAATACGCCCACACTATGTGACTTAACATATAACTATTTGCAATGTTTATAAAGTCATATAATTGTATATATGGGCGAGGGTCGAGCCAGGGCTTAGCCCCGGCCCATGGTCACATAGTTGTTTCATATGGCCACTATATATATGTGCACGTGGTTGCTAGCAACGCGCGGGGTTTTAAATATGGTTTGAATGGTTAAACACTTTGGCATATGGTTCTATGTCGACTTTTCATATGACCCTAGTTTAAGTGCGCGGGAGTTGGAACGGTTCAACCGTTTAGCCCTTTTTCCAAATGTGCATGGTCACATGACTTCCACACGCCCATGTGCTAGGCGGTTAGGGGCTGGCGCACCCTTAACCATCCTACGGTTTGCACCGTTGGCACGATTGCGCTCGATGCTGGGTTTTCACGTTTTATATTGCGTGTGTACCAGGTTCAATTGACAAGGGTGCAATTTGTAGATGCAGAGACATCAAGCTTGAAGAGGGAGACTTCCAGGAGGCCTAACTTCTTCGTTTTTCGACCGATTGAGGTGCCGAAAGAGCCCAGACAGGGGTTTTTGGACGCTCTAAAGCCATTGGAGCAGTCGGTTTGTCAGTTTGATCATTGTAAGACATGTTTTTGAGCACTTTGAGAAATTAATAATAATGATCCATTAGAAGCTGGACCAGGAGATGTAGCCCAAGAGAGGGGTGAACTCCTTTATCAAATTGTTGTGTTTATGTGCTTATGTTCATTGATTATGTTGTTGTGTATGTGTATTTTTTATAATTAATTCCTTAATCTATGTGTTGCAAACTGATCCATTTGCTTTAAACACATAACATTTACATTGCAAATATTTTCAAGTATTTCAAGTCTTCTTCAATTTTAGATCAAGTTGGTATCAGAGCACTAGTTTTTGAAGACTTGACTGTTTGCAAGTTTTGTTTCTGATGCTCACAAGGTTGAAACTCACAAGAGGAGAAGGTCAACTTGTGGAGCCAAGTTCTCATCCGACAAGGAGGAAGCATATTCATTCACCGCAAGTTTCAGGGAGACATTCACCAAGCATGGCTCATGCAGAAAGTCATGAATGTGTTCCTACTGAAGATGAAGATCTCAGAAAGGCTATCATGGAGATGAGAGAGATGATGAAGATCTTGATGGAAAGGAACATATTGTCACAAGGTGAAGGCTCCAACCCTTCAATGCATAAGGGAGGCAGTGGTGACAAAACTCCAGACGGAAATGGAGGGAATGGTGCTTCTCCACCA
>ML810051.1:219245-230767 GCA_009831015.1 Picea engelmannii
GAGAAGCATTTTCAATATTGGACATATTGTTATGAAGGTGACTTGAATGTCAAACATTGTCAATATTGGACATAATGTTATGAAGGTGACTTGAATGTCAAGCATTGTCAATATTGGACATAATGTTACGAAGGTGACTTGAATATTTGTAGAAAGATAATATTGACTAATATATTGTATGATATTGATACACTCATCTTATATTGTATAAGGTTGAGATTGTGTCATTAACATGCATGCACAAAAGAAGAAATTGTCCAGATAAAAAGGGTAAATGGATAATCCAATATGGATCCATACAAATCACAAATAAAGATGTTAATAAGACATGGTTCATTAAAAGTGATTCAAAAAATCACAATTGAAGAAGAGTCTAGAGATGAGACAGAATGTCAATGGTGGATGTTTGGTGAGGAATCATTGACACCATCGAGTCACAAGTCGAGTCGATTCAAACAAAAATAAGGTTGACTATCTGGAAGTCGATCCACTGCAAGCCTACAGATTGGCGGATGTTGGAGAAGACAAGTTGATCGATTTCAATATGATTCGAAGACAAGTTGACCAACTGAAGGACGAAGTCGAAGGAAAATTGAGTCGAGAAATACTAATCGTCCAAAGAAAGTCGAGACAACCAAATTCAAATTTCTCAAGTCGATTTTCTTCCAAGTCGAGTCAGTCAAAGAAAGAAGTAACCTAAAGGTCGAAGTCGAAGAAAAATTAAATACAAGTCAGGTCGAGGCTGAAGAAAGACGGGTCGACTAGAATTGAATTACTCAAGTTTAAATTTCTCCTATTTGAGTCGACTAAAAATATTTTTGTCAGTCGAATGAGGAAGAAAATACAAAAAAGGGTGAGACCAAGTCAAATATCTACTGACTAGCAGCTGAGAGGGAACCAATTTTAATATAACCATCAAGTAAAATGTTTACAAGTTGAGTTTAAATAATCACCAACAAAGGAGATATGCGGAGGTCAACTTAGACATTCACAAAAAGTTGATATGTACTGAATTCGATCTGGCATCCGATGATGAAAGGAAAATCTAGGCAAGTTTCCTTCAAATTGTTGGAATTTTAAATTTTCTAGTTACACAATTACAATTACTTAATACAATAGAAATTGTTGTAGGATCATTGAAATATAGACAATCACAGATACAATAGAACACAAATATTATCCCAGGAAACCCTCGTGGGGGAGAAAACCTAGCAACCAAAATTCTCAATATAGATTCCTTCAAGTAGTATAATGATGCGCTATAGCTCTCCAAGAAAGACCAAGACCAAAACACCAAAATAACCAGTCTCCAAGACTTGTGTGCTATACCTTCTTATGCACTCCAAGATGCATAAGATAAGTGTGTGAGTGTGTGTCCAAATGAGAGGAACCTATCCTCTATTTATACACAATAGTGTCTCTTGAAGAGAAATGACTATTTACCTAACTAACCCATAAAACAGGGCCAACTAGCCACAATGGGGATTTTTACAATTATAAGTAAAATACCAATAATATAATATTTTTTGTTGATTCGACTTGTACAATATAATTATAATAATATTTTAAAGGTTTGAATAAAACAAATATACACAAATATCTTCTGGATTTACACCAAAAATATTAACACTCCCTCTTAACTAGGAATGTATTATTTCCAGACATAGACTCCAAGTCTGATACCACACGAGCTCACATCCATTGACTCTTGAACATGTGAATATATACATCCTCAAATACCCATAGTGAAACATGACTTCACCCTATGCAACCAAGGCATGTGGGTATCTCTCAATAGATACAACATGTCCCCAACACATCTACTCCTTGCGATGTATCAATACTTGATCACGTGCACTCTTGTCTCAGGGTCGACCCTTTTTCATGATGGATGAGACCTTTCCATACTCAGTGTTAGCAATTTTTCATGCTAGATGAGTTCCACATGTCACTCCCTTTGAAGAGGGACCACATCAATCTTGTCCCTGAAGTACTCGAACTTTGTCCTCGACAATGGCTTGGTGAACACATCCGCAACTTGATCCTCAATAGTGATGAACTAGAGCCTCACTTCTCCCCTTTGTACCATATCCCTGATATAGTAGTATCTAATATTGATATGCTTCAACCTGTCATGGAACATCGGGTTCTCTAACAAATTCATGCAACTCTAGTTGTCACACCAAATGCAGGTCGTCTCCAACCCGAGACCAAATAACCGAGACAACAACTTTCGAAGCCATACTTATTCTATGCTTGCTACACATGCTACCACATACTTATCTTAAGCCATACTGAGTGACACACAGGACTGATTTATGTTGCTCCACGAGACCATACTAGAGCCAATACTGAAACAGTATCTGGAAGTGCTCTTCCAGTCAAGAATACTATCGGCCCAATCTAAATCTGAGTATCCATACAATCCAAACTCATGGTCAGATATATATTAGAGGCCATGATCTAGAGTACCCTTAAGGTACCTCAAAACATGTTGTGTTGTAACCAAATGAACCTGTCTGGGCTATTCCAAATGTTGACTCAGGTTTTTCACAACAAAACATATATCTGGTCTTGTGTTCTTCAAATAAATCAATGAGCCCACTATATGCCTATATAAGGTAGAAAACACAATATCTGAAGTTGTATCCTGCAACAACTTAAGATTTGATACCATCAGGGTAACCATGGCCTTACATTCCAACATCTCGAGCCTCTTCAAGGTTTCCATAGCAAACTTTCCTTGATTTAGGAAAATACCATCTAATCTTTGCCAAACTTCTAGTCCCAGGAAGTAGTTCGTCATTCCTAAATATTTCATCTCGAATTCTACAACCAATTTTCTATTACATTCAATGATGAGCTCTTTCACACCTGTTAGAAACATGTCATCTACATACAAAATTAGAATCATTGGTTCACCATCCTCAACCTTAAGGGAAAGGTTAGGATCTGCATTGCTCTTGGTAAAAACCAAGCTCATTAGAAAATTGTCAATCCTATGATACCATGCTCTAGGTGCCTTCTTCAATCCATATAAATCCTTCTTTAATCTACACACATGAGTCTCCCTATCATGTGTCTCAAATACAAGTGTTTTCTCCACATAAACGTCCTCTTTTATTTCATCATTTAAGAAGGATGTCTTTACATCCATCTGGTGCACCTTACATTTAATTATAGCGGCCAATGAAAGTATAGTCCTGATCGAGGTATATCTTGATATGGGAGAAAAAAATTCTTCATAGTCAATCCCTTCCTTATGAGAGAAACATCGGGCCACAAATCTTGCCTTATATTTTTCAATACCGCCATCAGATGTTTGTTTCGTCTTGTAGATACATTTCGAACTCACCACAGATTTTTCCTTTGGTCCGGGAACCACATCCCAAACATCATTTTGCATAACGGACTGGTATTCCTCTACCATGGCATCTTTCCATACTTGATTTTATGTAGCCTCTTCATAACTGGAAGTTTCTACATCCATTATGTCACACAATCATGCCACGTAGCTGGAATACGTCTTTCACTTCTTACTTTCCCTGAAAGATTTCTCCGGGGCACCAATTCTTTATGCATTTCTGATAATCTCTTGTGCCCAAGATAGTATTATATTGCAAGAAGGTATATCAGATGGTTTTTGAGGTTCTACCATGTCATGATCCTTTGGAATTACTTCCTTTGGTTCAACTGCCTATAGAACTTTAGGAACTTCATTCTCTTCTTCATGTGCCTCTTCTGCATGGATCTGTTTGGATTTACTGAAAGTTGCATTCTCATCAAAGGTTACATCTCGTTTGATATCCATTTTCCAGTGACCGAGACTGTATATCCTGTAAGCCTTTGATGTGTCACTATAACCAACAAACATTCCCTTCTATCCGGAAGGGTCCAACTTTGTCCTCTTTTCCTTGGGGACATGAACAAATACAGGGCATCCAAATATTTTGAAATGGTTGAATTATGGATTCTCTCCTAAAAACATTTCCTTGGGTGTCTTGTTTTCAAGCACCTTGTGGGGACTTTTATTCTGCATGTACATTGTCATCTTCATTGCTTCTACCCACATATGCATAGGAATATCTTGATCATGGATCATGGCCTTTATTTCTTCCATGATTGTTCGGTTGTTCCTTTCAGCTATTCCATTATGTTGAGGGTTATAGGGAGTATAAATCTCCCTCTTAATCCCAAATTCCTTGCAATACTCCATGAATTCTTCTAGGTGAATTCACCTCCATTATCTAATCGCAATGTCTTTATCTTTCGCTCTGCCAAGTTTTCTACCAGAGCCTTGAACTCTTTGAATTTTCCAAAAACTTCATTCTTTGCTTTTAACAAATAAATCCAAGTTTTACGTGAGTAATCATCAATGAAAGATACATAATATACATTCCCACTTAATGAAGATGCTGACATCAGTCCACATACGTCTGAATCCACGATGTCCAAAAATCCTTTGGCTCTACTATCGCTATTGAGAAAGGAGTTTTTCACGTTCTTTCCTTGTGCACATCCTTTTAACACACCATCTATTTTTGCTTGGATTTTTGGAAGGCATGTCACCACTTTTCTCACAACTGGAAGAGCTTTGTAGTGTAGGTGAGAAAATCTTCTATGCCATAGTTCACTGGGTAATTCACAATATCATGAACCATTGTGGAGTTTGAATGTCCTTTTAATTTGTAGAGTCCTCCTTCTTCAACTCCAATCACTATTGCATCATCAAGGGTCTTCGCTCTAGGCCACATAAGAACTTTACCATCAATAAATGCTACTCTTCTTATCCAATGCTGAAATTGAAAGAAAATTCTTGTTTAAACCTGGAACATAGAGAAATTCATTCATATTCATTGGCTTTCCTGACTTTAACTTGTAGGAATGTTCTCCAACACCTTTGATTGGATATTTATAGTCATCACCCAATTTCACCTTGTGAGGTGAATATTTATGAATACGTTTAGAGAAGGATTCTTCATAGCCTGTCATGTGCTTCGAAGCACCATTGTCTATCAACCAAGTGCCACTTCCATGAGTAACAATACTTGTGAGGGATGATATAAGAACATGATCCTCATCACTTGATTCATCTTTATTTGCAACCTTCTTGTGAGGCTCGTCATCTTCATTTGTGTGAGCTTGATGCCTCTTACTGCCTTTCTTATTCTTAATTTCCATAATGAGGGGGAAACTCCTAAAAACGTGTCTGAATTCCTGACAACAGTAACATATGATATTTGAGTTGTCTCTTTGACCCATCTTAAAATTCTTAGGTAAATAATGTTCCTTCTTGTTCTTTCCTTTCCTGGTGTGGGTGGCTAGGGATTGATCTTCATCAACCATGTTTTCTTCTTTTGCAATTTTCCTAGATTTTTCTTGGTTACAATCTTCCCAAAGCCTACTGAACTTGGTAAGATTCTTTCTTGAACAAATTCCTTGGATGAATGCATCCCATGACCTTGGGAGGCCAATCAAGGTAGTCATCACCATCTCTTATCCTTCTACTGAGTCACCAATGGCTTCTATCTGCTCCTTGATTTGATTCACTCTTGAGAAGTAGGAGTGAATGGTTTCTAAGTTCTTCATTTTCACATTCTTCAACTGAGATCTCAGAGTCATTATTAGATTTATGTTGCTTCCCTAAAAAATACAAGTTAAGGTGTCCATCATTTTCTTTGGAGAAGATAATGATGATATATGACGGATAAGGTGGTCCTTAATGGACTCTGTAATAATATTTTTTTCTCTCACCGTGTCCTTATTATATTTTCCTTAGCTTAATCTCCTTGAGGTTCTTGAACCTCTTCTATAATGAACTTATCCATTTCATGTTCTTCAAGAAGGAGGGTCACTCTGTACTTTCAGGCCCTGAAGTTTTCAGCACCATCTAGCTTCTCATTAATCTTTGTTATGGTAGTCATATTTCCTTCTAATGGCATTGGTTTGTCCTGCAACTATATCTAGACTAAAAACGACTCCCTTTTAGGCTTCTATATTTGCAACCGACTTCTATTCAGACCTGCTCTGATACCATGTTGGAATTTTAAATTTTCTAGTTATACAATTACAATTACTTAATCCAATAGCAATTGTAGTAGGATCACTTAAAGATAGGAAATCACAGATACAATAGAACATGTTATCACCATAACAATTTTCAGACAAGATCCAAGTCTCGGGAATTTAGCAAGAGCTACATCGTCGCAGAAGCTTGATAGTTTGGAGAATCTATAATTTAAGAGGACTGGGACATATCTGGCAGCGCATGGACAAATATAGTGGAGGCGCAAATGGTATAAATCGACAGACCGTCGTTTATAAAATGACCCAGATCAACGGCTGGAGCCCATATCGGACGGTGAACTTGCACGAGACTTAACCATATAAAGGCGGACCGGGGAAAACCAGTGTGGTTTTTAAAATGGATGTGCAGCGCCTCTAGAGATACATCAGGGCGAAAGACGGGTTTTCTGAAACCACTTTTGCCAAAGCCCTGATGTCACATGTTTCAATATGTCAAATCAACCAGTCGTGGGGCGGGAAATGACTGGTCAGAATCACCGCATTTCACTCATTCGGTACTTCACAACCATATGGTGTCAGGTGAATGTCGCCATATAACGAACTCGAAAGATAATCATTTGAAATGGATTAGCCAAGCATGGTAAACCAATGTACCTGTAAGTGAATCTGTCAGTGACTCATGATTGGAACTCTATAACTATCGATTCTCAAGTATGGGGGCATCATCTCATCCATAAATGAAGTAATCTCCAATTTTCTCAACTCTCTGATTTCTGTAGGAACATTTCGGTGTCCATGAAAATGGGATACATGGACAAAGCTATATCCGGTGAAACCAATCATTTAGGCAACATGGCAGATTTACCTATGAGTAAGAAGGAAAGGGTAATTGCATGTATATTAGCGACTAAATTCCACACAGAACCTGCTACAGACTCAGAATTGGAAGTTAGGCTAAATCCCATTATGAGGGATCTAGTCATCAACAGGCGAGCTGTAAAAAAGAAACGGAGCAAATGACAGAAGAAAGAAAACATAGATGAAATGGTTGAAAGTGTTGGAGAGAATCAATCGGTCTAGTTGGATACTCTAAAGGAGGAAATCACTAAGATAAAATGAACTCTCATGTGGATATAAGTACATCCCAACAATTTTTGGATAGATGGAGCCTAGATATGATGAACCTGTTCCTAACAATCCCTCTAAATTAGGGTAACGGTAATTGTAAATCATTCCTCCTTGTAACCTATCTCTAATTTTAGAATGATGAGAAGTCTGAACGTTTTGAATTCCATGAAGGAACCTTCTCTCTATATATATTATCTCGAGGATATAGAAAGCATGGAGAAAAGAGGAGCTTGCCCTCTGTGCAGGAAGACCTTTGTAAATTTTTGGGGCTAGAATGAATATATAAATGCAGAAGTGGATTTTGGACTGTTTATGAACAAATTGTAACTAGCGATGATATGAGTATTGTTTTCCTTTCATAGTATGTGTTTCATGTGATCTTTTATTCCATATACATTTTTCTTTTGTTTAATTTGGAGAGTTAAAGGCCCATAATTCATCATTTGATGCTCTTGGTTTAGCTATTTAGACTATGTTTATATCTTCTTAGCTAATACAGAATTCATTCCTGTAATGCTCTGATGCAGTTATCTATTTCTCTTTCCTCTTACCATTCTAATTAAATTCAAGTTATAACTCAGATTCATTGCCTCATTTATCCTTTATCCTCTGGAGAGTTCTACATGCCACTCAATGTTTCCATTCAATTTCATAATTTTGACTCCATAGCCCAAAGTGTTCCTCCCCTTCCTTGCCAACAACTTTATTAAAAACCCCCAAAACAAACCAAATCTAGCCATCAATTTCCAAAGAAACATCAAGTGACATGAGAGATCCATCTCTGATTTGAGAAGGCTAGTGGTTCATCTCTAAAGTAGGTTGAAACAATTACCTCTGTCATTTGTTTATCAACCAAAAAAAATTTACAGAGTGCTAACATTCTAGCACCATTGTCGAGGACAAAATTGGAAAATTTTCCCTAGGAAGAACTACATGGTTAAGTTCTAAGGTCTGAGAGAAGTAGACACTTAGGCACATATTAGTTTTATTCGTGCTTTGTCAACTCTACACATAAAAAAAAAACAGTTTGAAGGTGATTCCACTAGTAGAAGAATCCAAAAATTTGAATTTTCACTGGCGACTCCACTGTCAATGTAGAATCCAGCTTCCAAAACATTATTGGCGACTCTACTCAAGCTTCAAATTGAATTCAAAGAATCCATTAGAAAATGAGATCCCTTGACAGAGGTATGAAAAGACATTATGGAAGAAAACAAGTACTTAAAATTGGATTTTTTTGAAGGCATTTTATTGTTTTTTATAAGTTGCCTCTGCTTTTTCCTTGAACATGCCAAAAAAAAATTTATTTACCTGCTGCATTCTAATGATGATCATGAATATATTGCAATTATATATCATCCTCTTAAAGTTGTGCATGCATATCCTCACTGTATCACTGATGTTGATAAAAAATTCCCATCTGGGCCATGTGATGACCATAACCAAGTTGATGAGCCTCATGAAACCAAAGATGATATTCCAGCTCTTGTACCTTATCCAACATCCTCCAAGACTCATCATAGATACAAACCCTTAAATTTACCTCAAGTCCTTCATGATTTTCCTCCTGAGCACTATAAATACATGCTTGTGTTTGATGGGGAGCCTGATGTCATCTCAGCTGAAAAACACATCCAAGGGTTTGATCATTTTATAGAGTTGTTTGAGATTGGCCATGATGATGTTTGTATGAGGGACTTCTCTCAATCCTTGAAAGGGGACACCAAGGACCGGTTTAGACATTTGCAACCAGATACAATTAGCTCATGGGAGGAATTGAAGAATTTATTTTTAAAGTTTTGGGGCAAGAAGAAACCTTTGGAGCTACAACTTGTAGAGTTCTATACCTTGAAATGGCAGAGCAACGAAACTATCTCTATATTCAGTCGAAGGTTGTCCAGTATTAAATACAAATTTCCTGAAGAGATTCAACCCACTGAAGTTGCTGCCATGCTCCATTATACAACAACTCTTCATCCATATTTGTCTTTCCTCCTGATGGAAAGGAGACCTAATCCCTTACAACAAATGTTTAATGATGCCCAGGATATTCAACACAACATCCAGGCATGTAAACAAATCCAAAAGGAAGGGATAAATGCTCAAGAACATGAAAGTGAATATGAACAAAAAATAATTGATTGGAATCCTAAGCATAGAATTGACAATATCATGGGCCCTCTTGAAGTTTCAAATGCTTATGATTGTGCTATAAATTATATTCCACTTGTTAAAGGAAGAAGTGTTGTTTTAGCTTCTGAGCCATCCCATGATAAGCAGGGGGCTGATTATTCTTTTGTAGATAGTCAAGAGGGTGAGTTTACAAACCAATTTGTTGAAGAAAAGATTAATGTTCTAAGTCTGTACTTGTTAGACGACGTTGCATATGATGTTGATTTTCCTGTATATGACAAATACGAGGATGATCACAATATTGAAGACTTTCTTTTTCAGCAGCACAGTGAGGAGAAAAATATTAGATCAGCTGAAGAGAATTATTTACCCTTGTGCTTTACTACATTCAAATTGTTGAAAGAGAATTCTCAGATTAGTGTTGAGGCAAACGAATTTGTGATGATGCAAAGTCACACCAGACCAACGAAACAGATTGACAAGATATTAGAACACTCTCCTCAAATGCTTGATGACCCTATTCTTTGTTTTGAGGAAGACCCTGTAAATTCATAAATACGGTTATTGGTCGAAGATAAAGCTGAAGGTGAGAATGTCCAAAAGCCCAAAGAGATGGAAAAATGTACCTATGATGATACTAAAACAAATGAAGAAGGTTGTGAGTCAAGTAACAAAACCTTGCCATTGTTTTTTTCCTCATTCAAATTGTTGAAACAAAATAGCGTTTCAAATCATAAAATATCCAAGCATGAAGTCGAAGGCAAAGAAAGCAACGAACTTACAGATAAAAACTCTCTCCCCTTATGTTTTTATTCCTTTGAATGGTTAAGAGAAAATCATGAAATTTCAGAAAAGATAGGGACTTCTGACTATATGCACAGTAGCACTGTTTTACATGAAAAGGTTGTCATCATTAAAGAACACCAACTACACTCACATGCATTGCACGATCATTACTTGGAAGGGTATTTCAATTCAGAATTCAAATCTGTGCTTGATTATCAGATTAAAGAAGAATTTGATCAAGAATTTTTTATCAAAGGTATTTTCCTTTCTCCTAGAACTAATGCAGATGTTCAACAATATTACCAACCAGACAAGGTATTTCAAGGTTGCCTTTCTTCCCCCGAAAATGACGTACTAGTCCAATTTCTAAACAACATAGACACATGCAAGGATTTTGAAAATACATCATGAGGACTCTACACTGTGAAATAATTCATGATGTCATCTTTTCGCATTTGCAAGAATATTATGAGAAATAACTTATTTCTATTAATTCATTTGAAATTCAAAATGGAAGTCCTCAAACAAATTTCCAGAAATTTAATGAAACCAAATCAGAATTGTTTGATGAACAAAAGGATAGCCTTGATGCACATAATATGGATGTCATATTTGAATAATGTATGAACATTTTTCTTGAGATGCATGGAGAAGTAGACAAACCCATTGCTGCCATTTCATTTGAAAATGTTCTCAAAAAAGAAGAAATAAAACAAGAACAACAAATACTTACGAAAGAGTCCTATATTTTTGTTTTTGCTCACCAAGAAGAAATTATTTTTCATGGTTTTCAAGATCTGGTGGCCATCCTATTACAGTCATCAGTGAAAGAGGAGTTTGTTTCATTCATAAACTCAGATTTTGGATTCAAATTTTGTTTTCAGCTGCCATCTTCTACATTTGTCTTCCTTCTTAAGAAAGATGTGAGCGGAGAAAAATCAGGAAGCCAATTGCTTGATTGGTTGCATTGGCATTTTAGCATCACTTGATTGAGTATTCATTTCAGCATTTTAGGGTAGGTAGGAGTGTATGAATACGCTTGTTGGACAAGAATTTTTCAATTTATATTTCCAGTATTGTGTACATCCAGTTTCAGCAGTATATTCAGTGTTCAGTATCCAGTTGAGAGCAGCGTGCAGAGTTTAGACTTCAGCATACACTAGTGATATGGTAGGTGTTAACTCCCAAAATAGCACCATCATTTTGGTTGGGTTTTACGGTGAATGATCGTTTATGGTTCTGAGTTGCAAATGGAAAAATGATACTTAAACTTGTAGGGAACTTTTCGATCCCTTCCTAAGCTCAAAATTAATATCTGACAACACCATTGGAAAGATGAGATTCTCTAGATGTCGATCGACTATTCATATGTGAAAAATGGATTTTTTATGACCGAGAAATTCAATTTTTAAAATCTGTCCGCTTTCAACAGCGCGGAAGGCGGAATT
>ML810051.1:237404-251404 GCA_009831015.1 Picea engelmannii
AGTTATGTGTCCCTTTTCCTCTGATGCCATGCAAATTTTTCAGATATAACTCAAACTCACTGCCTGATTTAGCCTTTTCCTCTTAATAGTTCCCAAGTTTGACAATGTATTGTTTATTCTAGACTCCACAGCCCAAATGTCATCTTCATTCCTCTAGTCATTTTATTAAAAAAACCCAACACAAACCAAATCTAGCTACCAATTTTCAAATAAATATCAAGTGACACGAGAGAGCCCTCTCTGATTTGAGCAGGCTAGTGCCCAACTCTGAAGTTGGTTGAAACAATTACCTCTGTCATTTGTCTATTCAGTCGGACAAAATTTACAAAGTGCTAACAGAACACAAAGATTATCCTGGGAAACCCTCGTGGGGGAGAAAACCCAACAACCAAAATCCTCAATATATATTCCTTCAACCAGTACAATTATGCATTATAGCTCTCCAAGAAAGACCAAGACCAAAACACCAAAATAACTAGTCTCCAAGACTTGTGCGCTAGACCTTCTTATGCACTCCAAGATTCACAAGAGAAGTGTGTGAGTGTGTGTCCAAATGAGAGGAACCTATCCTCTATTTATACACAACAATGTCTCTTGAAGAGACATGACTCTTGACCTAACTAACCCATAAAACAGGGCCAACAAGCCACAATGGGGATTTTTACAATTATAAGTAAAATACCAATAATATAATAATTTTTGTTAAGCCGACTTGTATAATATAATTATAATAATATTTTAAAGGTTTGACTAAAAATATATATATAATAATAACTTCCATAGTTACACCAAAAATATTAACACAAATAACTGCATGTACCAGCCACCTTGCACACTTTCTGGGGAAATTTCTCGCATGTTGACTAATTGGGCATGTTATGAAAAAAACTCATGTCGTAGAATTTTAAAATTCATTTCCATCACTCTAGAATATTCATACGAAAATCGATGTCCAAATTGGTGTACGAAAATCAATTAATAAAAGTTACCATTTGTGTTAATTGAATGAAGGGGTGCAATGTTTCATTCCAAAAGGACGCATTGTTTCAAAGTGGCACCCTTTGGAGGATTATATAAGTAAAGGAATATGAAAGGAAGAGGTGTTTTGGTGGATATATATATATATATATATATATATATATATATATAATGGATTGAATGAAAGTTCATTCTTTCAGGTTAGTGCATGCTTACAAGTCGAGTCTTGTTATGAGGGTTGGATTCCGCATTTCTCATTTGGATCTGAGAACTACAAGTTGGGTCTTGTATCAGAGATTTGGATCTCTCATATTCAGTTGAAGTTGAAGATATTAAAGGATTGATTTTATTTGTATTCATTCAAGTTAAATAAATAAAATAATGATATGTTATATACTTCATACATTTTGTGTTATACATGTTTATTAATAATTAATTGAACTGCATATATCTTATTCAATTAATTTAGTTAATCTACGAAAGTGTGAAAAGTAGCCAAAAGTTCCAGACACTAATTCACCCCACCCTCTTAGTGTCAGTGTGTGTTTCCACAGTATAATTATTTATTTGGATATTGTGGTTTCAATCTACCATTTCTATAGTAAATCTGGTGAAAATATATTATTTCTACTCAGAATTTTTCAATTTACTAATAAAAAACACCACAAGTGATATTAAATCACTTTCTTGAGCACGTATTTTAGATCATTTGTTTTCAAGCTAGAAACATGTTTTCACATCTATGAATAACATGATGATATTTCATTCAGCAGGTAAATCTATGGTAGGGGAAACATACACATAGAGAATACAAGAGGTTTCATGTAGTTGGACATCCTTGTAACCCATGTTGGTACCCCTTCGAGTAGTATTGCATTAGACAACACCTATATATGGAATTTCACTTCCACATACCCTAGGGTATAATAGAAGTCTCCTAGGTTACCTGAAACCAACTTTAGATAATTCGGTTGATTGTCTTATTGCTATAATGGCACCAATAAAATCACTTTGGGAGATTACTCTCTAGTACCTATGTAATCAGGTAGTATGGCTAAGGGTATAGTTAAGCCTCCTTATCTAGGTCATCGAGAAATTAGGTCAAATACTATTGTTGGACCCACACATATATCAGATAGATATAGAACCTAGCACCCCATTGTCCTTAGGACCCTAAAAACCCTACTTCCTACTACCAATCCATGAACTTCCTACATAAATTATAGTATTGAGAATTTGAGCATTCTAACAACGTAGTATTATTCAAGGAGTATAACTTTGCAAGAGTAAAAAAAAAAAATATGGCTCCTAAATGTTAGCAAAAACATATGCAACGACAAAAGTAACTCAAAGGCGCTGTGAAATCTAGTTCTGGAAAGTGGCAACTCACGTAGAGGAGAGTTAAAAGAAATTATTTTCCTTAAAATCAAGTTTTTCCTACTCTAGATGCCTTACCTATGTCTAAGCTATCTCAACTCTTTTTTAGTATAACATATGCATGAGATTTTCTAAGGTCTTAATGAATAATTTTGAAAGAAACTGAATGCTACCAGAATTTCCGACAGTGTCGGGATAAACAGTTTTTATAACAAAATTATACCAGAATTTTCGACAGTGTCGGGTTAAGGCTATTTTGACAGTTGCTAATGGACCTTTTTGAGCTAGTTAAAACACGATTGGGCCTCCTAAAGTTATGGGAACGTGGAAGGAAGTTAGTTGATGGTTTTGGGTGATTGGTGTTTATTTGATGAAGAAACAAGTGGTCCTAAAAGATGGTTCATGTAAACAACCAACCTACCCAAGATTTAGTGTACCTCAAGCACACATAGCATCTTCAACATGTTCAATTTTCTCCTCCTACTCAACATCTGTCCAGTTAGTTAAGCAGTTGAGGAATCATATCTCTAGTTATGCATATGTTGTTTCCTGGGATGTAACTAAATGATTAATGATGTAATGAATTTGTTACATTTATTTTGGAGGTGGCATTGGGGCCTCTCCCCATATATTTTCTCTTTAAAAACTTTGTAAGGGTTGGTTGGTTCGACCATAATCTTGATATCAATAAAAATACCCAGTTTCACTTTATGTAGAAGGATCTTGTGATTCAATAAATGTTAAATGCATGGTATGTTTCTTCTTCTCTTATTTTCTCTTCATCCATTTGCAGTAACTAGAGTTTAGTTGTGAGAACCCTTTGGAGGATCCAATTGGTTGTTATGTATGTTCTGGTTTTATGTACATCATTTTCTAGGAGAATGAGGGTTTCATGACTGAGGCATCGAATAATTTATGCATGTTTTTAGTTTTTGTTCTATAGTTTGTATCTAAAACAGGGCTTTGGATATAGACTAATTCCTGGATGTATGAGTTTCTTAGGATGTTTTAAACTTCTTAGGTCAACTATCAGCTTCTTTGTTACACTTTCTACTTCCCAATATTATAATCTAATCCATGTAATTCATTCCCTACCACAATTTTCCAAATATGTGAGGTTCTATCTGAGTTAAAATCACTTTCAAGCATTTTAAGAGGCCATTCCACCTTTTAAAATTTCCCATTAACCAAAACCTGTTTGAAGTGAATCTTGATGTGTAAGGATTGCCCATTTGCAGTCAAGGGGTGACTACTTGCGTTAACACTAACCACACCCTTATTTGGGACCTATATCAACAAAATCCTTATGTCACGTTGATCATAATGGTAGCACTCCCCAGTAAGCCATTTGTGTGGACCCACATGCCACATCACCAAGAAAGTATTTCAACAAACCTAGAAAGTAGTATTGATAGTCTTAGTACCGCTCTCTAGTAATATTTTTCTCGTGGACCTCCATTTATATGGCTACTAGAAACAATGAGCTACATATTGACCTATAGTAAAACTTGGCACACCCATGTCACTCATGTAGATCAAGTCTTACAAATACTTTTTAATCACCAACTCTTTCGTAAGAGGTCCAAATGTGTCTTTGGTGTCTCTAAAATGGAATACTTGGGTCATATTGTTAGTAGTGACAGTGGACATGTGGACATGAAGAAAATTGAAGCAATGAAGGATTTACCACATCCTAAAACTCTTAAAATTTTATGAGTTTTTCTTGGTCTCATTTGATACTATAGAAAGTTAATCGAGATATATAGTAAGATCACAACTCCCTTCATCGCCTTGCTTAAAAACAATACTTTCATTTGGAATGAAACCCCAATACTCACTCCACTATACTTTAATAAGACCTTTGTTTTGGAATATGATGCCCCTAGTAAATGCATCAAAGTAGTACTCATGCAAGAGGGAAGACCATTAGCCTTTACCAACAAACAAATATATGACTGCACTTGGAAAAATCCACTTATGAAACAAAAATGATGGTTATATTGCATGTTATGGATATCTGACATCCCTACCTGCTTGGGTAACATTTCCATATTAAAAATGATCATTTCATCCTGAAATACTTCCTAGGGAAAAGGATTTGTTCCCACAAAGAACATACATGGGTCACCAAAATGTTGGGATAGGATTATGAGATAATTTGTAAGAAGGGAAATGAGAACGTGGTAGGAGATGCTCTATCTTGTAAGTATGAAGAGGAAGGGGACCTCTTTTCACTCTCCTTCATCATAAAATATTGGTTGAATGAGGTCCACAAAGAATGGTTCATAGATCCCAAGATTCTTCACTTGATCCAACAACTTCAAATGACACCCCATGCATATCAAGGATACACTTGGAACAATGAAGAGATTCACTATAAAGGGTATGTATTTGAACAAATAATCCACCTTTAAATCAACAAATCTATCTAAACTTCATGCATCTCCAATGGTAGGTCATTCTGGATTTCATAAAACATATGAATGGATCAAGCATTCATTCTTTTGTGAAGGAATGAAGAAGGACATCCACATTTTTGTGGCAGCAATGTGACCTTTTCTAATGACACAAGGGAGAAACAGTGAACAATCCATGTAAATTACAACCTTACCCATTCCACTAGATGTATGGACTGAAATTTCAATGGAATTCATTGTGGGGTTACCCAAACGTGGTAATAAGTCCGTCATAATGGCAGTGGTTGATTTCCTTTCAAATATGCTCATTTTTGTGCTCTACAATGCCCCTTTAAATATGACATGGTCGCTCAAGTCTTCATAGATAATATCCTTCAACTCCATGGTATGTGACAATTGTAATGGACAATGATCCCACTTTCACTAGAAATTTATGGAAAGAACTATTTCAGCTCTAGAACACTCAGTGCATCTTAGCATTGCATATGACCCCAAACTAATGGTCATATTGAAGTTGTCAAGAAGTGTTTGGAAGCATATTTGAGGTGATTTACTTTAGAATGAAAATTCCATTGGGCTCAATGGTTACCCCTAGTATAATGGTAATAAAATACAACGTATCATGGTGCCACTCGAATGATCCCCTTTGAGGTTAGCTATGTCCAAAATCCCCCATCAATATTATCCTACTTATTAGAGTATCTAAGGTACATGAGTTTGACAAAACCCTCACATCCTGAGCCAAAATTCTTTGCACTCTCAAAGATAATTTGGTCATGGCTCATAATCAGATGAAGCGAAAATATGATCAACATCATTTTGAATGCTATTTTGAAGAAGGGGATCATGTGTTCCTTCATATTCATCCTTATAAGTAAACCCCCCTCAAAGACAACCACTGCTAGAAGCTTGCTCCAAAGTTTTATGGCTCTTGTAAGGTCCTCAAATGTATTGTATTAGTGGCTTACAAATTAGAACTTTTGAACCACTCTAAAATTAATCCAATCTTTCATGTATCATGCTTAAAGAAAGTGGTCCTATCTAATTGTCATATTCAAACTAGCCTTCCAAAATCGATGAAGAAGGTTCCAATTGGTTGCATCTTGAGGCCATTCTTGACAAAAAAGAGCATAATATCCATGAGCACAATATATGGGAGGTCCTAATAAAGTGGAAGGATGCACCACCTGAGGATGACATATGGGAACCAAAAGAGATCCTTTATCATTTCCCTCATCTTGAACCTTGAGGAAAATGCTATTTTTTTTTGTGTGTGTGGGGGGGGGGAGGGAGAATTTTAGGGTCCTCCCCTCCCTAACCCCCTAAGTAGATATATAGGTTGCTATGTATGAAGTCCACATATAGTAAATAAGGCCCATGTAGTAGTGTAAAAGTAATGAATTTAAGAAGGATTACTATGAGGTTTTGCCTACTAGAAAGCTCATTCTCTAGAATGTTCGTAGAAGGTAGATAGCACTATATAAAGAAGTAGTAGAATTGTAATGAGATGTCTTGTGAAGTTATTTTTAATTAGAGTTCTATTCAATTGGAGGTTTCCCCCTCGAAGAGGCAAGTGAATATTTATTTCATCAATAAAGGTATACATTTTGTGGTATTTTGGTTCTTTATTTGGCTATTGTGGTTACAATTTGTCATTTCTACAAAACCTAGGTAAAATCTATCATTTTTTCTCTGCATCTTTTAATTTACTAATAAAAAACACCACATTTTCAAGTCATTATTAAGAAATTAAATTTTAAAATCCATTTGGTGAAATGTGAAACCGTGTTGTGAAGCCAAATTAACTATCATTCAAGCTTCCATCCCCTCCTGTGATATGACGCTAGTCCGGCCCACTGGGCCACTAACCCATCGGGGTACTAAGGGACCGACCCATCATCCACCTCATCCAATATACATATAAATTCTACCAATTGACATTGGTCCAATCTGGTCCACTCAGCCACTGGATGCTCTACGTAAAATTTTATCCAACAAGGGGTGATCTGATGTCGATCTGGTCCATCGAGCCATCAGACCACCGACCACCAGATGCTCGATGTAAAATTTTATCCAGCAAGTGGAAATCTGATGTCGGTCTGGTCCATCAGACCATCGGCCCACCGACCACTAAGAAAATCACCCCCGACTCTCTACACTCCATAGTGGCTTATGATCCGGTCCACCGAGCCATCGGTTACCTCAGACAAAAGTTTACATTGTCTGCAGGATATGCAAGGTTCTGGGTTACTCTTTTCAAACAAAAGTAACCAAAGGTCATATTTTTCTTATAAATTTTTCACTCAAACTCTTCCCCATGCATGTGGGATAAGGAAACAATTCCCATTGCAGATCTATGCTGGGGAAACCATGTGAGGCTCGATCAACATTTATTGTGCACTATATTTCCAGAAGGCAGAATTATCGATCTCATGCTCCAAATCTATCAGTAATGGCTCACTGGAAGCAATTCAGTCTCCCAAAATAGAAAAAAGGACTATCATGGCACTAGTACATTGGACCCATTTTCTGACAATTTATCGATGCATTTGTGTCGCAAAAACATTGAGCTTCCAATGAGCGCATCAACCTAATTTTGTCATTAGAAAAATGTTGCACTATCGACGGACATAGTATTGTTGGTCTCCTGACGCCATTTATGACGAGACATTTGGTTGGAATAGAAACACAAAGTGTGTTTAAATAGCCACAAAATTTCATCTAATAATCGACAAACAATTGTCAAAATAGGGACGTAGGTTTGTTGATAGTTCGACGTACGTTTTTCGATTGTGCGACATACATTTTTTGATATGTCGATGTATGTTTGTCAAAAGTATGTGTAAATAGCCACAAAATTTCTTCTAATGATTGACAAGCATTGGTCGAAAGAGCGACGTACGTTTTTCGATTGTTCGACGTCTATTGGTTGATCTTGCGACGTATGTTTGTCGAAAGAGCATGTAAAGAGAAACAAAAAAAAATTTAATGATCCACTAACAGTGGTTGAAATATCGTTGTACATGTGTCGATAGTTCAACGTCTATGTGTCGACCTGTCGACGTATGTTTGTTGAAAGAGTATGTAAAGAGAAATAAAATTTCATCTAATTATCAACTAATATTGGTCGAAATATCGATGTACATGTCGTTATACCTTTGAGAGTAAAAATTATACACGTCGATCTGTATGTCACAAGAATGACAAATGCACGTTGAAATATCATCTACATTGGTCAAAAGAGCGACCTACATTGGTCGATATATGGACATATGTTTGCAGAAAAATAATAAAAAATGGCATCGCAAGTCCTACAGGGTTTGCACAAAATTTATAAAAAAAATCCATGACTGAGGACCTACCATCGACTATCAAAATTGAGGAAGAATTTAGAACCTGCCATATGCTCATATTTTAAACACCTTTTCAGGCATGTTGCTGGTAGTTTAGCATTTGTCAAAATGGAATTGATACATACCTTCATAGATCTATATTAAGCTTCTCAATAAAACCATGACACGGTGATGAGGGGTAAGGGGGACGTTTTATAGTGATGGCTAGTGGGAACCACCCACTTTCTATGATTTGAGGACACGATGATGAGTAAGGGGGACATGCTTTGGTGGTGGTTAGTGGGCATAATGCAGTCACCCTGGTTTCTACAATCAATCCCACAAAAACTAGGCATCCGCCCACAGAGTGCACAACAACAAAATACCAATTTAAATAGAAATTAACCATTAACAAATACCACAAGGGATTTACTTCTATAGGAAAATAAAATTAGAAATAAAACTGGTGGATAGAACAAAAAATATCGCCATTAATCAGAATAAAAATTTATTACAACCGTACTGAACCCTTTTGCACTATTTTCATCCCCCCTTTATATTTTCGTTTCTTGGCAACTGAAACATTCATACCCTTCAAATTCCCCCAACAATTTCTTGTTTTTATTTTCTTGGATAGTTACACAGACCCCTTTTCCAAAATTGTGTTCTAAATGTTTAAGTTAATGATATTTAACAGTTGTGGCCACTTAAACAAATTGTTTTCCCCTACTAAATCGTCTTGCCACTTGTAACCGGCTCTTTACCATACACGTGGAATTTAAAATGAAAAATATGTATCTTTAAAATACACCCATGCATGTTGCAGTGTTGCAACAATTGTTAAAGCATGTGTTGCAACAATTGCTTCAACACAATGTTGCAACAACTCTTACAACATGTGTTGTAATGACATAAACATTTTATAGCAATAATAACATGTTGTAAGATCTGCATTGTTCATAATTAGGCATTGGATATTATGTGGGACTACAACAATTATGTGAGATTACAAAGTTATTTCTCACAAAAGAGAAAGGAAAGGACTTAACTATTCACAACCAGGGTTTAGGAATATCATTCCTACAACAATTGTATGTGTGTGTGGAGTCCTTGCTTCTTGCAATAAATCATTGCATGGTCATCCCTGAACCCTGAACTCTTTTGCATTATTTTCTTCCCCCCTTTATATTTTCATTTCTTGGCAACTGAAATGTTCAGAACCTTCAACTTCCCCCAACCGTTTCATTTTTTTTATTTTCTTGGATAGTTACATGGTCCCCTTTTCCAAAATTGTTTTCTAATTGTTTAAGTGAATGAGATTTAACGGTTGTTTCCACTTAAACAATTTGTTTTCACGTACTAAATCGGTCTTCCACTTGTCACCGGATCTTTACCATACATGTGGAGTTTAAAATGAAAAATATGTAGATTTAAAATACACCCATGTGTGTTACAACAATTGTGTTGCAACAACTATTACAACATGTGTTGCAATAATTGTTTCAACATAGTGTTGCAATAAATGTTATAGCATGTGTTGCAACAACATAAACATGTTACAGAAATAATAACATGTTGCAATAAATTCATTGTTCATAATTATACATTAGAGATTATGTGAGATTACAAAGTTATTTCTCACAAAAGACTAGAAAGGAAAGGAATTAACTATCCACAACCAGGGTTTAGGAATATCACTCCTACAACAAATATATGTGCTTGTGGATTTCATGACTTTTGCAATAAAGCATTGCATGGTCATCCCTCCTCACAATTTTCATGTATCAAATGTGCACTACAGGCATCACAAACATATTTTTTACTATCTAGTCCTAGGAAGCAAGATTGTCCCTCGATCTACCTCGGGGCCATAAAATTCCTGAGGGTGATTGGTGGGGACGTTCTCATCTTAAGAACACGTTTGTAGCCTCCGAATAATTTAGGATCAAAAGGCTCAATGATAAGGTCCTTGACAATCTCAATATGAAGTAGAGACATCATCATATTGTGTTCCAAGATAGCCCTTAGAGGAAATCAACCATCAAGTAATAGTTGGGAAGAAGGAGGAGGCTCAACAAAGGTATCTCTATTGGGAAATTAAAATGATAATCTTGACCAAAGTAGTGGTTTTACAGGTAAGCTATCACAACCAATTTTCAAAATGAAGTTAGTATCACTACATAAAAAAAAAATTACCACATGAACCTGACACATAGTTAGAAAGGTACCAGTCCAAGGGAAGAAGACACTTTAGATGTCTTATTTAAAGGAATATAAGTTTTTCACTCAAACTCATTATTGTATATGTTAATGCAACACTATAAACATAGATAGGTTTACTATGATAGGAAAAACAATAACCTTCCAAATAGCATAGATGCTTAATGCAATAGACAATACTAATTTTGTTTGTAATTTATGGAGCCAACAATGGCAATTTTCACATTGTTAAATTTGGGTATGGGACCTTCCTACAAAATTAAAAGAGCCCATTTTCCAAGGTTAGCATGGTGTATTATGTTGTATAGTTTCAGTAATATAAAATTTTCATTTATTTACCAAAAAACAAAAATTGGTTGCTACTTTTAAATTTACTAAATCTAATTAGTCATTATATGTGAAAACAAAAAATACGTCTAGTTAACAGGTATTATGCAATGGTAGAAGGATTGTTCATAGATGGAAAAAAAGATTAGAAAAAAGAGAAAATGTTACCTTGACAATAGTACATCCATAACAACTGCAAAACAGTGCAAATGCAACTTGATTGGATGGTTCCAGTGACTATTGAATGATGGAAGGATACTTACCTGAGGCCTGTGCTAATATTCTTGCCAATGAAGTTACCAAAAATTCCTTGGGATATATAATTTATTTTCTTGGATCCTCCTCTTTCTTTCCAGCATTGGTAAAGTTGGGAAAATGTTGGAGTGTATCCAATAGTTTCCTCCAAGATTGCTTCAAACAGTGGTGGGAGGAGAAATCCCTAATTGACCATAGGGATCTCTGGTGTGTTGTATCATGGGAAGTGTGGTTGACATAGAATTCCATGATATTCCACAACAAAAAGGTTATAACCTTCCAAGTATTGCATCAAATTAGATTTTCATGTGAGGACATTTGGAATGCTTCTAGACCTAAACCTCCTATAATTGTGCCTAAATTAATCATAGACTAGGTGAATGGTATCAAAGAATTACAAACCCTGTTATTGGAACCTGTTTATAGAAAAGTTATGGAGATTATTGGGAATTTCATGGATTTCACCTGCACACGTGTATATAGAGAACTAAAATGCCAGGAGGATTCATAGTCCAAATAGATGGAGATGATTGTTAGTACCATCATCATTATAGAAGTTAAATATGGATCAAGGCTTCCACCTGTAACAAGATATTTCTTTGATTGAATACAAGTGCTATGTTGATAAGGACATTGATATTGTCTTTGCTCATAAAATTTCATAGAATCCTAGAAAGACCATAGTTTTTTTTTTGTTGAAGTATTTAGGAATGATAAGGCAAACAACTTGATGTATTTAAAGCATTATTATTTATTGGACTATATATGTGGGAATCTCAGCATGCTTGATATGAGCATTTGTTTTTATGTCCTGGAGGAAATACAAAATGTATTTTCGTTTTCTTCTTGAACACACACACACACACACACACACACACATATATATATATCAGAAACAATGATATTCATAATCTCATACCATATGACATAATGTGAATTGTGCAGTGTGAAGCAATGATGGATTACATTTGTACTATGCAACAACTTAAGACTGAAGAACCAAACCTACATAGAGTTAACAACTACAATTAAGAATCAAAACTCAAAGTCCCAGCAAAAGAATATAATTAATAGTAAACAACATACACGATATTTTATCAAGTTTCAATTGACAAACTTTACAAGTTAACTACAAATTTCAAAATCCAAATAGGTTGGAGTCTAATAGACAATTGTCTACTAAAATAAATCAGAACCTTTCTCTACGTAGTCTTCTAAATTATCCATTTATTTCTCTCTTTTTTTCTTTTTTTAAGATGGCATCCTATAGGGGCCTGCGGGAAGAGATGGCAGCATACAGTCATGTAGGATTCCATCTATTTGGAATGTCTTTCCATCAAATTTCTTTCAATATTGTTAACCTATGTGAGTAGGCAAGTTAATCTTGTTACCTAATTTTCGTTTAATTAAGTGGACTAGAAACAAATTGGTATAAAAGTACAAAATAAAATGTTTAACACCCCGTTAAGTAATGTCATTAGGGTCCTTACATAGTGATATTAGAGTGAAAAGAAAGAAAGATGGAAAAAAATTAAAGCCCAACCAAATGAATGTGTCAATACATTACACAAATACTCTCTTTGTCCAATCACCTTGATGAGGTTGACTAATGTTTTCAAGTCACTAAGATGAGTCAAATCCAACATGGGCATTGAAGCCACCAAGCTTTGTCCAAGTCAAAATGGGTGTAGGAGTCACCAACTTTACTAAAATTTGGCATGGGTAGTGAAGTCACCAAGTTTGGTTGAAGTCAAATTGGCCATCAAGCTGACTAATCATTGTCAATGTTGACCCAAGGACAAATCAAGAGACCTTATATAAATAACCTAGAGATTAAATCACTAGAAATCTTGGAACTGAAGAGGGAAGCCCTACATTTTTACACAAATATGAGCGAACCCTTCTATTCATACTTTGTGCATGGATTTAGAATTATGATGATGGTCATATCCAACATTTGTGTTGCATATACAAGTCAATTTACCCGCACCCAGGAGGAATAACAATGAAATATGGACACAACAAGGTTGCCATTGTTGTTCCATAAAAAATCTCACTTGCTCTAGTAGGGAGGATAGCAAGGATACCTTGTTCTAGAATGTAGGTTGACAAGGTATTCAATATTTGTAACAATAGAACATTTATTGTTGAAGGATTGTGTTGTTATAACTTTTTCCTTCCTCAACAAGTAGGTTGACAAGGTTTTTTTATTATAGATTCCTCCTATTTCGCTTTATCTGGAGAAGAGGTCAGGAAAATGTACGTGGCTACAAGGGTTTAGGTTTCTTCAAACCTAATGGCAAGAACTCCTCCTTCTAATTTTTCTAGAAAGGATGTTAGATAGGAATCAATGGATTTAGTTTGTTAGTTTACTACAACTATGCTCATGAGATTCATACATTGTTGGTAAATGTGAGATAGAGCCATTTTGGAGCAATTTCTCCCTTGTCACATCATCATCCCAACTTAAGGTTAGCATTTGAGTAGGAATGCCTATGGCTAGACGGTGAATGTTTCCTCTGCACTTAGTTTCACCAGTTCGTGTAGTTAAACAATGATGTTCCAAGTAAGAGTAGTTGTAATCTATTATGTTATCTCTCCTCATAATTATATGTTCTTGTTCTGTTCTAAAATGAATGAGTTGTAATGCCTGGTCCATTTTCACCATTATCTCATATATGGGGAACATTATGCACAATATGCACAATTTTGAACTAAATTTAAATAAACAATTCATATAAGGATGCAACATCAATAAAATTAACCCAGGCTAAACTAAGAAAATAATCAAACTTAGTACAAGAAACTTTAAAATTGGAACTCACTTTTTCCCTGCCATGTGATTTATCAATATTGTTGGCAATGTTCATTGAATCAATCGCTAACTCAAGCAAGAATTATACATCACCAAGTCCTCTGAATATGTATTTTTGCACATTGAACATTGGAAAACATCAATGTTAAGGGAGAACATAAAATTCCACATCAAATTACATTCAATAATCTCTAAAAACAATATCATTAAATGGATAATATGAATACCTTAATGAGTTCCTCTTGGTTTAGAGAATAAATTATTCTCTACTAAATAGGG
>ML810052.1:31548-64466 GCA_009831015.1 Picea engelmannii
CTCTCTCAGAAAATGGTATTTTATGGGAATATGCTTGGTCTTGGAGTGGAGTACAGGATTCTTAGACACACTAATGGAACTAGTGTTATCACAATGAATTGGGATCGATGTTGCGTATTTTACCTCCAAGTCTGCAAGTGTCTGAATCATCCATAATGCTTGCGTACAACAGGTAGCAGCAGTGATGTACTCTACCTCTATACTCAATAAAGAAATGGAATTTTTCTTTTTACTAATCCATGCTACTAACGAGTCACCCAGGAAGAATGCTCCTCCACTGATGTTTTTTCACTCATCAACAAAGTTTTCCCAATCTACATCTGAATAAGCAGTTAACTGAAAATTCTGATTTCTGGGATACCACAGACCATAAGTCATTGTTTCTTTCAAATACCTGAATATCCTTTTGACAGCTAGAAAATGGCTTTGTTTAGGTGCAGACTGATATCTTCCTACCATTCCAATAGCATGCATTATGTCTGGGTGAGATGCTCTGATGTACAATAGGTTTCCTATCATTGACCTATATAAACTTTTATCAACATCAGGTGAGTCATCATCCTTGCTTAATTTTCATCCAGTAACCATAGGTGTGCCCACAGGTTTAGAATCTTCCATTTGAAACCTTTTCAACATTTCTCTTAGATATTTTTCTTGAGAAATTAACATCCCTTCATACCTCTGAGTAATTTGCAGACCAAGAAAAAATGACAGTTCACCTATCATAGACATTTCAAACTCAGACTCCATGGCAGAAGAAAACCAATTTACCAATGAATCCTTATTACATCTGAAGATGATATCATCTACATAGACCAACACAATGAGAAAATCATCACCCTCTATTTTGATATATAGATTGTTGTCAATTGTTCCTCTCTCGAACCCTTTGTCTTTGAGATATGTATCCAATCTCTGATACCAAGCACAAGGAGCTTGTTTTAACCCATATAAATCTTTCTTCAGCTTGCATACTAAGTCAAGGTTATAAGATAGTTCGAAACCATCTGGTTGTTCCATATAGACTTATTCATTTAAATCTCCATTTAGAAAAGCTAACTTGACATCCATTTGATAAAATTTAAACCTTTTATGACAAGCATAGGCAAGAAATATTCTAATAGCTTCTAACCTTGCTATGGGCACAAATGTTTCATCAAAATCCAGTCCTTCTATTTGAGCATAACCTTTACAGACCAATCTTGCTTTGTTCCTGACAACTTGTCCCTGTTCATTCAACTTATTCTTAAAGATCCATTTGGAACCAATGATATTTTTACCTTCCGGTCTATGAACCATCTCCCATGTATTGTTTTTCTCAATCTGATCAAGTTCATCATTCATTTCTTTAACCCAAAGGTCATCGTTGCTAGCTTCATTAAAGTTCTTAGGTTCCGGCATGGATATGAAAGCTATATGTGATTGCTCGATATTTTTGATTATCTTTCTCCTGGTTTGTACACCTTTGTCTTTTTCACCAATTATCTTACTTACAGGATGATTCTTTTGAGTAATTCTGGAGGATGAATTTGAAGGAGCATGCTGATTTGAGTCCGTCTGAGTATCTAAGTCTTCATCTGATTCAGAGTCTTCATTTTTTGATTCTTGGACCTGTTCATCTTAAGTTTTAGTTGTTTTCTCTGTAGAAGACTCATTATTGTACACCTCTCTTGCTGGGATTCCTTCATCAACTTTTACGTCAATATCGTCAACCATTTTATCCAGCCTCTTATTATAGCATATGTATCCTTTACTATTTGTATCATATCCTAATAAGATACCCTCATCAGCCCTATCATCATATTTGCCAATCTTCTCATCATTATTCTTTATGTAACATTTACTCCCGAAGACTTTGAAGTGTTTGATTGAAGCAGGTCTCCCATACCACAGTTCATAAGGTATCTTGTCACTTTGTGGTCTGAGGTGAGCTTTGTTAAGAACATGGACTGGTGTGTGTATTGCTTCTACCCAGTAGGTTTGACCAATGTTCTTCTCATTCATCATTGACATGGCCATTTGCTGCATTGTTTTGTTTTGCCTATCCACTACTCCATTTTGTTGTGGAGTTCTTGGGATTGTGTATTCTCTCTTGATCCCCTACTTATCATTAAATTCCTTGAAATCACTTGACATAAATTCTCCTCCTCTATCTGATCTTACTGCCTTTAACCTCTTTCCTGTTTGATTCTTAGTTAAAGCCTTAAATATTTTAAACTTCTCAAATGCTTCAGCTTTTTCCTTGAGAAAGGCAACCCAAGTAAGTCTGGAGTAATCATCAATAATCAGCATGAAGTAGTTTTCTCTCCCTGTGCCTTCATGTCTTGATGGTCCACATAAATCCATATGAACTAGTTGGAGTGGTTTCTCTGTTGAAGTAAAGCTCTTGGCCTTAAATGGCGTCCTGGTTAGTTTTCCTACTTGGTAGGGTTTACACATAGAATCTTAGGGTTTTGATATTCTCGGAAGATCTTTTATTGCCTCAATATTTTTTATCTTGATTAAGTGGTCAAAGTTTAGATGTCCAAGTCTCCTATGCCATAACCATCTTTCATCATGTTTTATTAGATGACACTCTTCTCTATTTTTTCTTTCGGCACATATACATTATTTTCTATCCTTATGACTTTGGCCACCACTTGTTCTAAGTTTATAGACTTTATCTATATTCCTTGGACGTGAACACCACTTAACATCCTTTGTCACACATTTGACTTACACTGAGCAAATTATGTTTCAGCCCATCTACAAGTAGAACATCTTGGGATTTTCCTTTCCCATTACTTAAACTCACCATCCCTTTACCCTTTATTTTACCTAGAGCATCATTTCCAAAGGTTACGTTTCCTAATTTTATTTCACTTAGATATAGAAAATTTCCTTTGTCTCCCATCACATGTTTGGAGCATCCACTATCTATATACCAAGGGTTCGTTTTTCTTTGAGTTGGCAACACTAATCGACACTTGTCACTTTCTTTCTTTTTCCACACCTTGACATTTTCAGAAGGGGAATTCAAGTCTGGTTCATAGTTCCTTAATCAACAATCAATAGATTTATGTCTATAGTTATGACAGATGTAGCATTCAATATCATTGTTCAATACGTCAAAATTATTGTTGCAGCGTTGTCTACTTATTGACTGTTGATTATTTATTGACCTCCTTAGTTGCATGTCTCTAAACTTAATTTGGCAATTTGCAATCTATGAAGGTTTGTTACTTGATTGTATCATTCTTTTTTGTGGAAACTATTTATTCCTTTGAAATCTTAATTGCTCATGTCTAAGTATTAAGGAACAATTTACATCTTTGTGACCAAAGTTAGAACAGTAGAAACAATAACCATAGAAAAATTCTTTGTACCTAGAAAATGGTTGTCTTCTTTGAGCAAATCGATTTCTTCCATGCTGATGACATCTTTCAATAGGGACCACATTATTTCTTTGTTCCATAGATTCAATCCTGACACCTTTTTCTTCACTCATCCTGGATGGTTGATTGTCTTCCTTTGATTCTGTAGGTTTGTTGTTGTCATTGGTTATAGATTTGAGAAACTTGATGGGTTCTTTGTTTCTTGGCTTATCACTACTTGATCCCTCTTTATAACCCAGACCAGTTTTCAGTTTTGGATTCCTTTGCTGATTCAGAATGGGGGCTAATCCTTCTAAGCCTTTGATACTTGACAGATTATGATTATACAAGGCTTGAAACTTCTCCATCTCTTTCCTAGTTTTCACTACTTCTTGTTCTAAGGCTTCACATCTTGCCTTATTTTCTGATAATTGTCGTTTCAGAATTTCTTCGATTTTCTTTGCCTCTTCTAATTCCACTTTTAGTAGGACAAGGTCTTCATCAAGTTCTTTATTTTCTTTCTTGAACTGTATCAACAATTGTCTTTTCTTTCTGTTCTTAATTCTTAGTCTGTCAATCTCTTCCAGTGCACTGATTAGTTCTCCTTCCATGTCAACCACAAATTCTTCTTCATTAGCATCACTTCTTGTGCTTATATTATCATATTCCTCTTTGGCCATAAGTATGAAGTCATTTAGTTTATCTTCAATAGTGGAGTCATGGTCTTCATCATCTGAAGGATCATCATCATTATTTACACAAAGACTTTTCTTCTTAAAGTTATTCTCTTTAAAGAAATTTCTATGTTTGTGCTTCTCCTCATCATCACATGTTTGATCCTTTCTTTTGTGGGGACATTTATTTGCAAAATGACCTATCCTACCATATTTGAAACATTTAAAAGGTAGTTTACCTTTGTATTTTCCTAATCCCTTCTCCAGTCTCTTCACAAATTTTGCTTCAATTTCATCAGGCTCCAAATCCTCATTCTTGTCTACCTTAAATGATGTGTCTCTGCAGGTGGGTTTATCTTTAACTATTCTCACTTCATATGCAGTAAATGTTACTAGAAGTTGATCAAACTCCAAGGTTTTTAGATCATTAAGTTCTTCAATAGTAGAGACCTTCAGGTTAAACCTGTCTGGTAGAGATCTCAAAATTTTTTGAACTAAAGAAGGTTCCTCAATTTTCTCACCAAGTGATTTCATTGCATTTACAATTTCTTCTACTCTCAGAAAGTATTTTCCAATTGTTTCATCTTCCTTCATCTTCAGCTGTTCAAAATTTATTCTGTAGGTTTGAAGCTTGGCATCCTTTACCTTCTCATTACCTTCATAACTGCTAATGAGTTTGTCCCACATTTCTTTGGCAGTTCCTAGGTGCATAAATTTTACGAATTCTACTTCTGCAAGCCCACTCAAGATAGCATTCATAGCCTTAGCATTGAAGCTAAATTCTAGCTTGTCATCCTTATTAGCTAGTACAACTGGCTTTACATAACCAATATCTACCGCATCCAAGACATCTACACCTAAATCCATTATGTAGGTTCTCATTCTAACTTTCTAGAAGGCAAAGTTTGTTCCATTAAACAAAGGGGCCTTATTGGTTGAATTTCCTTCATGGCTTGACATGTTTAAGCTCTAAGATCTACCCTTAGATAAAAGGGTCTGACTCTGATACCAATTGATGGACAACAAAGAGGGGGGGTGAATCAGTTGTTATTGAGCTTAAACAATTATGCTTATTTTAAACTCTTTACACAACATTTAATGATAGTCACAATAATGCAGGGAAGTAAGCAATAGAACATTCAGCATCAGCCACACATATGAGATACACAAAGACAGATATTTCCTGAGGAAACCCATATAGGGTAAAAAACTCTTCTTCTTTATATGATAAGTAATCTTTACATTCTTTAAATTATCATACATATGAGCACCAAATCATAATGAGGCTACAACCTTTGTTTTTCAAGCTGCTACTTGCTGAGAGAACCAACTCTCTGGCTTCTCTAGCACCAACTAGAAGGAAGCACCAACTCCCTGGTTTCACTAGTACCAACTAGAAGGAAGAAACAACTCCCCGGTTTCTCTAGCACCAACTAGAAGGAAGCTACAACTCTCTGTGTTCAAGCACCCACCTTAACCTCTGAGGACAATAGTCCTCCCTAGCACCTCCCTACCACCCTGAAATATAATTTTTTTCTAATGAAACTTATTACAGTGATACAATATTTATCATTGGCTTACCAGACTTATCACCATTCTATTAAGCTGCTCTTCTTTCCTGTATCAGTGTCTCTCCATTTGCATCTTCTTGGTATTTTTGATCTTTTTTTTTACTCTACAAGAGCACCTCAACCTACCTTTAGCATCTTACTGTCTTGCTCCACAATTTCCTTGCGCTTTTTGTGCTTCTGCCTTTTATGCTCTATGCGCCATGTCCATTCCATGGTCCATTCCTCTTCTCTACATTTTAGTTATTGTACACTCCTCTTTATACACTCTTGAATCCCTCTCAATAATAGTAACACCCATATATTCTTTGTTCTATATAATTATAGTCTCTATGCACCTTGTGCATGTTGTCCCACCATGCTTCTGCATGCTCGCTCATGTCGAGTACTCTACCTGTTCATCATGGAAACTCTTCATATTCTCTGGCAGTTGGATCCATCTGTCAATTGCCTCTATGAACAGTCTTCATTCCACTAGAAGATTCCTAGAGACTCTTCAGCTCCTCTGATAATCACACAGAAGTCTCTTCGAGTCCTCTGGCAGAAACCATCAGTGCTTTCTAGAAGTTACACTGTGAACCTCCAAAGACCGCTTCAGCAATTGAATCACCACTGATCGATTACCTGTGAAGAGAAACAGTATCCCTTCGATCATACTTAAATTCACCTGCACTGTTGGATGGAGTTCGTAGGGTCTTTCATTTAATTCATATGCCCACTAGCTGTAACCGAGCGCTAAACAGAGTTTTAATTTTGTGATCTTGCATCTCAACATTCCTGTGATAAAGGATCTCGACACTCCAAGTCTCAATCGTCAAGACTCTGAGATGGAGCTTAGCACCGCTATCTTTTTCCATTCATGTGACCACCGACGGTGACCACAGGCTATGCTAAAAGGCACTTCGTATTTCACGAATTCATAAACTTCATCGAGCCTAATCAACGGTCGAGATCTTCGATGATCTAACGATCCAAATCTCATCGCGATTCCAGTGATGAAGGGTCTTGATGCTCCATGTCGCGATCTCCGAGACTCCGAGATGGAGCTTAACACCACTAGCTCCTTCCTATATCTTCTGCAGATGTAACCACTGGCTATGACCACACCCTTATTCGAAAACTCATTTTGCACTTTCACATCTTGGGTATTCTTTGATGAGTTCTCTCGACTCTCCATGTCACGAACTCCGAAATAGGCCTTGGCTTCTCTAGCTCTCGACAATGTGACCAAGAGATATGACCACTCTCCATTCAAACGAGAACTTCGCTCCTTTGAATTTCCAGTCAGCGAAACGATGATCTTTCGCCATGTGTCCTCTCGATCTAATGGTCCATCAATATCCTCGATGGATGGACAGGATTCCTTCACATTTTTTGAGAGTTGGATGACTCTTCGTCTTATCCTCCTTGCAACTTCATCATATCTAATGGTTGTTGGTCCTTCATAATTACTCCAGATCTGACGGCCTAGATCTTATTGCGATTTCACCACTTCACGAGCCTTCTTCATGCCTGATCAATGGTCCACAATCCTTGGTGATATGACGATCCATATCTTTTCATGATCTCACATATCATGAGTTTGAACCTCTTTCCTTTGAATTTATCGATCTACGAAACTCTGAAACAAAACCTTTGTCGTTCACCACGTGCCCTTCTTGAATCAAATGTCAATATTGTTATCATGATTTCTCATAACGCGAGTTTGAACCTCTTTCCTTTGGATTTCCCGATCTGTGAAACTCTGAAAACATTTTTCATTCTTTGACTGTTTTCCTCCTTCTGAGATTACACTGCTAATCTTGCCATTCGATCATTGTTCTTCTTATTCCTTGCTTGCTTGTCTATTGATCTTCCTTGCCTGCTTATTTTTCATCATTGTTGTTGTTCTTGCCATCAATGACAAGCATGCTCTTCTTGTAAACATGCCAACAATCTACCCCTTTGGCATCGATGGCAACCCTGAATGGCTGCGCTAATCTATTTGGACTTCCAACTGTAGCATCCAGTCCGGACCACTCCTTTTCTCCGCCTTTGACATCAATGTCAAAGAAAACACGCTCCCCCTGAGATGTTGTAGTATGTTTAGGAGGTATCAGATGTTCAACCAATACAAACTCCCCCTAACAGGATGGACTTGCTTAGGTGTGATATGGGATGATACCCAACTTCTGTCGAAGATATTCAAATGGTGTCTTGGCTAGGGGTTTAGTAAAGATGTTTGCAATTTTTTTTGTGCATGGAATGTAATGGACCTTAACAACCTGATTGGTGACCTGCTCTCTCAGAAAATGGTATTTTATGGGAATATGCTTGGTCTTGGAGTGGAGTACAGGATTCTTAGACACACTGATGGCACTAGTGTTATCACAATGAATTGGGATCGGTGTTGCGTATTTTACCTCCAAGTCTACAAGTGTCTGAATCATCCATAATACCTAAGTACAACAGGTAGCAACAACAATGTACTATGCCTCTGTAGTCGATAAAGAAATGGAACTTTTCATTTTACTAAGCCATGCTACTAACGAGTCACCCAGGAAGAATGCTCCTCCACTGGTGCTTTTTCTCTCATTAACACAGTTTGCCCAATCTACATCTAAATAAGCAGTTAACTGAAAATTTTGATTTCTGGGATACCACAGACCAAAATTCAATGTTTCTTTCAAATACCTGAATATACTTTTGACAGCTAGCAAATGACTCTGTTTAGGTACAAACTGATATCTTCCTACCATTCCAACAGCATGCATTATGTCTGGGAGAGATGCTGTGATGTACAACAGGTTGCCTATCATTGACCTATATGAACTTTGATCAACATCAGGTGAGTCATCATCCTTTCTTAATTTGCATCCAGTAACGATAGGTGTGCCCACAGGTTTAGAATCTTCGATTTGAAACCTTTTCAACATTTCTCTTAGATATTTTTCTTGAGAAATGAACATCCCTTCAGACCTCTGAGTAATTTGCAAACCAAGAAAAAATGACGGTTCACCTATCATAGACATTTCAAACTCAGACTCCATGGCAGAAGCAAACCATTTTACCAATGAATCCTTATTACATCCAAAGATGATGTCATCTATATAGACCAACACAATGAGAAAATCATCACCCTCTATTTTGATATATAGATTGTTGTCAATTGTTCCTCTCTTGAACCCTTTGTCTTTGAGATACGTATCCAGTCTGTGATACCAAGCACGAGGATCTTGTTTCAACCCATGTAAATATTTCTTCAGCTTGCATACTAAGTTAGGGTTATCAGACAGTTTGAAACCCTTTGGTTGTTCCATATAGACTTCTTCATTTAAATCTCCATTTAGAAAAGCTGACTTGACATCCATTTGATAAACTTTAAACCTTTTATGAAAAGCATAGGCAATAAATATTCTGATAGCTTCTAACCTTGCTACAGGCACAAATATTTCATCAAAATCCAGTCCTTCTATTTGAGCATAGCCTTTACAGACCAATCTTGCTTTGTTCCTGACAACTTGTCCCTGCTCATTCAACTTATTCTTAAAGATACATTTGGAACCAATAATATTTTTACCTTCCAGTCTATGAACCATCTCCCACGTATTGTTTTTCTCAATCTGATCAAGTTCATCATTCATTGCTTTAACCCAAAGGTCATATTTGCTAGCTCCATTAAAGTTCTTGGGTTCCAGCATGGATATGAAAGCTATATTTGATTGCTCGGTATGTTTGATTATCTTTGCCCTGGTTTGTATGCGTTTGTCTTTTTCACCAATTATCTGACTTACAGGATGATTCTTTTGAGTAATTCTGGAAGAGGAATTTGAAGGAGCCTACTGATTTGAGTCTGTATGAGTATTTGAGTCTTCATCTGATTCAAAGTCTTCATTTATTGATTCTTGGACCTGTTCATCTTCAGCTTTAGTTGTGTCCTCTGTAGAAGACTCATTATTGTAAACCTCTCTTGCTGGGATTCCTTCATCAACTTTTACATCAATACAATCAACCATTTTATGCAGCCTCTTATTATAGCATCTGTATCCTTTATTGTTTGTAGCATATCCTAAGAAGATACCCTCATCAACCTTGCCATCATATTTGCCAAGCTTCTCATCATTATTCTTTATGTAACATTTACTCCCAAAGACTTTGAAGTGTTTGATTGAATTAGGTCTCCCATACCACAGTTCATAAGGTGTCTTGTCACATTGTGGTCTGAGGTGAGATTTATTAAGAACATGGACTGCTATGTGTATTTATTCTACCCAGTAGGTTTGACCAATGTTCTTCTCATTCATCATTGACCTGGCCATTTGTTGCATTGTTCTGTTTTGCCTCTCCACTACTCCATTTTGTTGTGGAGTTCTTGGGATTGTGTTTTCTCTCTTGATCCCATGCTTATCATAGAATTCCTTGAAATCACTTGACATAAATTCTCCTTCTCTGTCTGATCTTACTGCCTTTAACCTCTTGTCTGTTTGATTCTTAGTTAAAGCCTTAAGTATTTTAAACTTCTCAAATGGTTCATCTTTTTCCTTGAGAAAGGAAACCCAATTAAGTCTAGAGTAATCATCAATAATCAGCATGAAGTAGTTTTCTCTCCCTTTGCCTTCCTGTCTTGATGGTCCACATAAATCCATATGAACTAGTTGGAGTGGTTTCTCTGTTGAAGTAAAGCTCTTGGCCTTAAACGGTGTCCTGGTTAGTTTTCCTACTTGGCAGGGTTTACACATAGAATCTTGGGGTTTTGATATTCTCGAAAGATCTTTTAATGCCTCAATATTTTTGAGCTTGATTAAGTTGTCAAAGTTTAGACATCCAAGTCTCCTATGCCATAACCAACTTTCATCATGTTTGCTTAGATGACACTCTTCTCTATTTTGTTTCAACACATATACATTATTTTCTGCCCTTATGCCTTTAGCCACCACTTGTCCTAATTTTATAGACTTTATCTTGCAGTCCTTGGATGTGAACACCACTTCACATCCTCTGTCACACATTTGACTTACACTGAGCAGATTATATTTCAGCCCATCTACAAGTAGAACATCTTGGGCTTTTCCTTTTCCATTACTCAAACTCACCATCCCTTTACCCTTTATTTTATCTAGAGCATCATTTCCAAAGGTTACGTTTCCTGATTTGCTTTCACTTAGAGATAGAAACTTACCTTTGTCTCCCATCATATTTTTGGATCATCCACTGTGTCTATACGAAGGGTTCATTTTTCTTTGAGCTGACAACACTAATCCACACTTGTCACTTTCTTTCTTCTTCCACACCTTGAAATTTTCAGTATGGGAATTCAATTCTAGTTCATAGTTCCTTAATAGACAGTCAACATATTTATGTCCATAGTTATGACAGATGTAGCATTCAATATCATTGTTCAATACATCAAATTTATTGTTACAACGTTGTCTACTTATTGACTGTTGATTATTTCTTGACCTCCTTAGTTGCATGTCTCTAAACTTAATTTGGCAATTATCAATCTGTGAAGGTTTGTTACTTGATTGTATCATTATTTGTTGTGGCAAGTATTTATTCCTTTGAAATCTTAATTTCTCATGTCTAAGTCTTAAGGAACAATTTACATCTTTGTGACCAAAGTTAGAACAGTAGAAACAATAACCATAGAAAAATTCTTTGTACCTGGAAAATGGTTGTCTTATTTGAGCAAATCGATTTATTCCATGCTGATGACGTCTTTTAGTAGGGAGCGCATTATTTCCTTGTTCCACAAATTCAGTCATGGCACCGTTTTCTTTACTCGTCCTGGACGGCTGATTGTCTTCCTTTGTTTCTGCAGGTTTGTTGTTGTCATTGGTTGTAGATTTGGCAAGCTTTATGGGTTCTTCGTTTCTTGGCTTATCACTACTTGATCCCTCTTCATAACCCAAACCAGTTTTCAGCTTTCGATTCCTTTGCTGATTCAAAATGGTGGCTAATCCTTCTGAGGCTTTGATACTTGATAGATTTTGATTATACAAGGCTTGAAACTTCTCCATCTCTTTCCTAGTTTTCACTACTTCTTGTTCTAAGGCTTCACATCTTGCCTTCTTTTCTGATAACTGTCGTTTCATAATGTCTTCTATTTTCTTTGCCTCTTCTAATTCAACTTTTAGGGGGACAAGTTCTTCATCAGGTTCTTTATTGTCTTTCTCAAACTGTATCAACAATTATCTTTGCTTTATGTTCTTAATTCTTAGTTTGTCAATATCTTCCAGTGCATTGATTAGTTTTCCTTCCATGTCAACCATAGCTTCTTCTTCATTAGCATCACTTCTTTTGCTTGTATTATCATATTCCTCTTTGGCCATAAGTATGAAGTAATTTAGTTTATATTCAATAGTGGATTCATTGTCTTCATCATCTAAAGGATCATCATCATTGTTTACACAAAGACTTTTCTTCTTAAAGTTATTATCTTTAAAGAAATTTATGTGTTTGTGCTTCTCCTCATCATCACATGTCTGATCTTTTCTTTTGTGGGGACATTTATTTACAAAATGACCTATCCTACCATAGTTGAAACATTTGAAAGACAGTTTACCTTTGTATTTTCTGATCCCTTCTTCAGTCTCTTCACAAATTT
The DNA here is from genome assembly GCA_009831015.1 of Picea engelmannii. Lineage (NCBI taxonomy): Eukaryota > Viridiplantae > Streptophyta > Pinopsida > Pinales > Pinaceae > Picea > Picea engelmannii. The sequence continues at coordinate 43,730 of ML810052.1, forward strand.
TTCTTCAATTTCATCGAGATCTGAATCCTCATTCTCGTCTGCCTTAAATGATGATTCTTTGGAGGTGGGTTTATCTTTAACTATTCTCATTTCATATGCAGTCAATGTTCCTAGAAGTTGATCAAACTCCAAGGTTTTTAGATCATTAATTTCTTCAATAGCAGAGACCTTCGGGTTAAACCTGTCTGGTAGAGATCTCAAAATTTTCTGAGCTAAAGAAGGTTCCTCAATTTTCTCACCAAGTGATTTCATTTCATTTATCATTTCTTCTACTCTCAGAAAGTATTTTCCAATAGTTTCATACTCCTTCATCTTCAGTTGTTCAAACTGTATTTTGTAGGTTTGAAGCTTGGCGTCCTTTACCTTCTCATTACCTTCATAACTGCTAATGAGTTTGTCCCACATTTCTTTGGCAGTTCCTAGGTGCATAACTTTTACAAATTTTGCTTCTACAAGCCCACTCAAGATAGCATTCATAGCCTTAGCATTGAAGATAAATTATAGCTTATCATCCTTATTAGCTAGAACAACTAGCTTTACATAACCAGTATCTACCACATCTCAGACATCAGCACCTAAAGCCATTATGTAGGTTCTCATTCTAACTTTCCAAAAGGCAAAGTTTGTTCCATTCAACAAAGGGGCCTTATTGGTTGAATTTCCTTCATGGCTTGACATGTTTAAGCTCTAGGATCTACCCTTAGATAAAAGGGGCTAGCTCTTATACCAATTGATGGACAACTGAGAGGGGGGGTGAATTAGTTGTTACTGATCTAAAACAATTATTCTTATTTTAAAGTCTTTACATAGCATTTAATGACAGTCATAATAATGTAGGGAAGTAATCAATAGAAAATTCAGCATCAACCACACATATGAGATACACAGAGACATATATTTCCTGAGGAAACCCTTACAAGGTAAAAACCTCTTCTTCTTTATATGATAAGTAATCTTTACATTCTTTACATTATCATACATATGAGCACCAACTCATAATGAGGCTACAACCTCTTTTTTGCAAGCTGCTACTTTCTAAGAGCACCAACTCTCTGGCTTCTCTAGCACCAACACCCCAGTTTCTCTAGCACCAACTTGAAAGAAGCACCAACTCCCCGGTTTCTCTAGCACCAACTAGAAGGAAGCACCAACTCCCCGGTTTCTCTAGCACCAACTAGAAGGAAGCTACAACTCCCTATGTTCAAGCACCCACTTGAACCTCTGAGGACAACAATCCTCCCTAGCACCTCCCTACAACCCTAAAATATAATTTTTTGCTAATGAAAATTATTACAGTGATACAATATTTATCATTGGCTTACCAGACTTATCACTGTTCTATTAAGCTGCTATGCTCTCCTGTATCAGTGTCTCTCTATCTGCATCTTCTTGGGATTTTTGATCTTCTGTTTTTCTCTACAAGAGCACCTCATCCTTCCTTTAGCGTCTTACTGTCTTGCTCCACACTTTCCTTGCACTTTATGTGCTTCTGCCTTTTATGCTCTATGTGCCATGTCCATTCCATGCTCCATTCCTCTTCTCTATATTTCAGCTATTGCATACTCCTCCTTCTACACTCCTAAATCCCTCTCAACAACAACAACACCCATATCTTCTCTATTCACCATACTTATAGTCTCTGTGCACCTTGTGCATGTTGTCCCACAATGCTTTTGCATGCTCTCTCATGTTGAGTACTCTACCTGTTCATCATGGAAACTCTTCAGCTTCTCTAGCAGTTAGATCCATCTGTCAATTTCCTCTAGGAATAGTCTTCATTCCACTGGAATATTCCTAGAGACTCTTCATCTCCTCTGATAATCAAACAGAAGTCTCTTCAAGTCCTTTGGCAGAAACCATCAGTGGTTTCTCCCAATTATACTGTGAAACTCCAAAGACCGCTTCAGCAACTGAATCACCACTGATTGATTACCTATGAAGAGCAACAATAGCCCTTCGATCATACTTAAATTCACCTACACCATTGGATGGAGTTCGTAGGGTCTTGCGTTTAATTCATATGCCCACTGGCTGTGACCGAGCGCTAAACAGATTTTTAATTTCGTGATCTCACATCTCAACATTCCTATGATAAAGGATCTCGACACTCCAAGTCGCTATCACCGAGACTCCGAGATGGAGCTTAGCACTGCTAGCTTCTTCCCTTCACATGACCATAGGCTGCGCCAAAAGGCGCTTCGTATTTCATGAATTTATAAACTTCATCGAGCTTGATCAACGGTCGAGATCTCTGATGATCCGATGGTCTAGATCTCATTGCAATATTGCATATCGCGATTCCTGTGATGAAGGTTCTTGATTCTCCATGTTGCGATCACCAAGACTCCGAGATGGAGCTTAATAATGCTAGCTCCTTCCTCTATCTTTCGCAGATGTAACCACTGGTTGTGACCATAGCCTTATTCGAAAATTCATTTTGCACTTTCGCATCTCGGGTATTCTGTGATGAGTTCTCTCAACTCGCCATGTCACAAACTTCAAAATAGGTCTTGGCTTCTCTATCTCTTGACAATGTGACCATGAGATATGACCACTCGCCAATCAAACAAGCACTTCGCTCCTTTGACTTTCCAGTCAGCGAAACGATGATCTTTCTCCATGTGTCCTCTGGATCCAATGGTCCACGACTATCCTCGATGGATGGCCAGGATTCCTTCACAGTTTTGGAGAGTTGGATGACTCTTAGTCTTATCCACCTTGTAGCTTCACCATATCTAATGGTTGTTTGTCCTTTGTAATTACTCCAGATCTCACAGCCCAAATCTTATCGCAATTTTGCCACTTCACAAACCTTCTTCATACCTGAACAACGGTCCACAATCCTTGGTGATCTGATGGTCCAGATCTTTTTGTGATCTTGCATATTGCAAGTTTGAACCTCTTTCCTTTGAATTTCCCGATCTGTGAAACCCCAAAACAAAACCTTTGTCATTCACCACGTGTCATTCTTGAATCAACTGTCAATATTGTTATTGTGATTTCACATATCGCGAGTTTGAACCTCTTTCCTTTGGATTTCCCGATCTGAAAAACTCTGAAAAACTTTGTTGTGCTTTGATTGTTTTCCTCCTTCTGAGCTTACACTACTGATCTTTCCATTCGATCATTGTTGTTCTTCTTCCTTGCAATGACAAGCATGTTCTTCTTGTAAACATGCCAACAGTCTTATGTCACTGCTAATGACTCCTGAGATTTCCTATATGCCAAGTTCTTATCATACTTAAAATATCTACTCACAATTGTATTTCATTACACTAGTATAAATATCCTCTAAGACTTTGAGGTCTTGTTGTACCCCAAAAATATATCCTTATGTCTTGAAGGTTCCAGCTTCATCCTCTTCTCCATATGCACATGGATATAGACTAAAGAACCAGAATTCATAAATTGTCCTATTTCTTGATCCATATTGGATCATTAAATTAGTATTCATCTATCTCAATGGTTTTAGAGTGGAAAAATTTGGAGGAATCAACTTGCAAGGCCATTTTAGTGGCAGGTCCCTATTTGGAAAATTGGGGTTTGGAACCTTCTAGGGCCATTTTGAGGCATCAAAAGAAATGTTTGGAGTTTAAAACTTTAATAGCACATCTCTAACCTCATTATGATATTCTACACATTGATACCTTTCCAATGGTGCAAAAATATCATCGATCAAAGATTGTATCTAGAAGTTATGTCTCACGTAAGTTGACCTATCATGTTGACCACCATGGTATGAGAGGATGTCATTTCATCCCATGTTACTCATGCATACGGGGCTAGCCATGTATGTAATTTCAATAATATTCTAGAAGTTTCAAAACCCTACCACAATTGAGGGTTGATTAAGTAAAAAACCTACTCCTAGATGGGTATCGGGATGTGTTAAATGTTGGGCCACTAGGAGAATAAGGGGTTCCATTATTTTTCATTTCATCTTGTTCCATAGTTGAGAAAAGGATATGAGAGTGGTATTATTCCAGTATAGTGGAGGAGGTGAGTTTTTGTAGAATCCATATAGGCCACACGCCAAAGTAAACTCCACAGACAGTGCCTCTTTCTTCATACTTGCATAATTTTTATACCAACGAAAAGAGGGGAGAGAAGCCTCGCCTTCTTGTTGGGTTTTCTCCCGTATTAGGTTTCCCATGTCATATCTTGTGTTTATTTTTAGATGGTATGATCACATTTTAATTTTCTCTATTTTCTCTATTTTCCACATTTTATCTATTTCATGTATAAGCAGAAAATCAGTAACTAAATATTCTAAATATCTAAAGGAAAAATAACCTTAATAGTAAATATTTCACTATTTTATTAGATATGTTGTGATGAAATGTTCCAGTGGAATATCCATGACGGTTTACAAATCATCTCTAGATTCACCCCTAAGAATGCCTCCACTAGAGTCTTTTCCATGAATATCCTATGAGGACTCATGTTCCACACACATATCGTCGTGTTATGCACCTCTTCCCAAAGAAACACAGACAACTCCTGGTCATGTATCATAGACCTGGAGAAACCAATGAACAATCAATTCTTTATGTCTGCAACCCCATTGTTTTGAGGGTTGTATGATATTGTCAACTCTCTCTTGATCCCTACCTGATTGAAAAAATCATTGAATTCATTTGAGGTGTACTCTCCCCATTTATCCAACCTTAATACCTTAATATTATTCCCTGTCTAGTTCTCTACCTAAGCCCTAAACTCTTGAAACCAACTAAACACATTCTCTTTGGTCTTCATAAAAAAGAAGCATGTTTTCCTGGAAAAGTCATCAATGAACATCATATAGTATGATTTTCCATGCACTGATTCTATTGAAATCATCCCAGTCACATATGAATGTATAAGATCCAATATCCCCTTAGACTTAATCTGCCTTCTTGGAATATAAGCCTTAACATTATTTCCAAGTGCATACCCTCTGCACACTCCTAGCTACTCAACATCGAACTATGGAAGACTTGTAATGATCCCCCTTAGAATCAGAAATTCCCTACATTGCAAGTGTCCCAACCTCCTATGCCATATCTTACATATGTTGTCACTATCATGTACCAATTCTTTACCATGCTTTCTCTACAGCCTATATAAAGTTCCCTCTCTAACCTCAATGACCATTGGTGTGTCTGGGCTAGTTTTCTATGGACCTATGAATACATTCCCTCTATGAAAAGTAATGGAAAAACACATGTCCTCCATAGATGATACTAAGATAAAGATATTCCTTAGTCCTGGTACATAAAACACAACTTGGGAATCAAATGAACCTCCTAATGAAAGATGGAACAAAAATATTCCCTCACCCTCCTATAAATACATGGAATCATCACCAATATCCACATGAAACCTTGAGAACCTCTCCATTAGACTACTAAATAACTCCCATGATTTTTTCATATGACGAGATGCACCATTTTCCATGTACCAAACACTCCTGGCAGTTGTGTTGGTAGAAAGCAAAGAGACTAGTGAACAATCCCTCTCAAACTTCACTCCAAACTCATATAGATGGGTCTTTGTTGATGTTTTTTTCTCCATATTTCCTCTTTCCTTCTTCTTCTCTAGACACTATTATGCATAATTTCCATTATTATGACATGAGAATCACTTTGTATTACAAAAGTCCTTCTTCTTCCTCGGTTGCAATGTTCCTCCATCACTGTTACCCTTCTTGTTGGAACCATTTCCTTTTCCCTTTCTTGTCTTACTGACAATGGCCAAGTTATCATCACTACTTACCTACTTGATTCTTTTACACTCGTTCTGAGTCTCTTCTTGGATGGAATCATCTAAAATTCTCTACCAATCTAGGAGTTTTTCTTGATCATAGAATCCCTTGACAAATGGTTCCCAAGACATGGGAAAAACCATTCGATAACACATTAACGAGCTCTATGTCATCCAATGTCTCCCCTATAAATTCAATTTGATCATGTACCTAAGTGATCCTCATGAAATAACTAATAACTTTGTCAGATCTAGACATCGACACATATCTAAGTTTGTTTCTTAAGACCATATTCCCATTCATGTTAGTGCTATGGACTAATCATACTAGGGAATCAAACATATATTTGGTCATATTATTCTTAGATAAGTGAGGAATTAAATGATGCTTCAATGAATCAAATATTACCCACTCAAAATTAATATCCTTCTTCTTGTGATTTGCCAAAGCTAGCAAATCTATCGGTGGAACAACTGCTTTGTCCACTATCTCCCAAAGTTCATATTCCTTCAAATCCAAAGTAACCATTTCTTTCTAAGATAAGAAGTTGGATGATCCATCCAATCTGTCTTCAACTCTATAACTTGTTGTTTCCATCTCTTGGACTTGATAAAATTCCCTGGAAATAACCTACTGCTGAAATTTCCCATGTACTAAGATGTGTGATCGTGTACATTCCTGTCACTACTGAATCCCATGTATTTATGGGAATTTCATTAATTAAAATTGTGTATGTATGTGATTGTTCCTTCTGCAACATCTCTACAAATCCATACGACTCCAAACCCTAGTTCTGCTTCAGTATGGTTATTTCCCTAGAATCGAACCCTTGATTTCTGACTGATGGTTATAAATATGTTGAAAAACCCTTGTAGATATGATAGTTCTGCTATCAATTGATGTGGATATGAGATCTAGATTCCTCTCAAAGAAAAATGTATGATACCATGTTCAAATTCGTTAATTTGGCACCTAGGCACTTTGTTATCCAGTAATTTCTTTGCTATAAATCAAATTAGAAGCTCATAAAATAGAATACATTTGCTTGAATAATCAACTCAAATAAATATAGTGGAAGCAATTATGGAAACCAAACTCTCATGCACAAGACAAAAAAATATTCTTCCCATATACTACTATTATCATTCAAATAACTTCAAAGTTTACAAGGGCTCCGTTATTGGGAAAGTGCCCCATAGAAAAATACATAAAACTTTAGACAACCCCAACAAACCCCAACAACTCCTCGTTTGTTGTACCATCCTGAAATTTCATGTTCCCCAAGATGTACATTCATTTTCTTAAGAAAACATGTGTATACGTGCCTATCTCCATTGAAACCCACATACACATTAATAAAGACAATATGAAAAACTATGTATGGAATGACCCTTCTGCTACAGCTCCAATCTATTGAAACCCACTTGCGACTACATTTATTCTCTCTTCTCCTATCTTGTGTTGATCTCTAGATGGAATTCCTTCTCCAGCTATAAGATATTTCTTTGAATCACAGTCCTTCATGATCCAACCCTCTATGTATCAAAAGAGTATCAAGTGTCTCCTCCTCCACCCTTTCCATGCTTTTATAATATTGAGTTATGACCTAACCCTAATGTCCAAAGTGATTGATGGTTGATATCACTTCTTGCCTCACTTGAGATCAATGGATACTATTTAAATCACTAATGCTAATCACTTTATCATTTCATTAAATAAAACTCAATTAATTAATAAAAACACTTTACTTTAATAATTCCTTTAATTGAAGTAAAGTATCAAGGTAGAAGGTTTTGAACAAATTCCAAACATCTAAACACTTAGACCAGTGTAGAAGTACCTGTCCAATGCTACAAAAATCCACAAATGTGTACCCCCTCATCATAGGAATATCTTGGACAACTATAGTTGATGCATATATCGGTTGTATGGCATGAAACATGACCATCATAATTGGTCTATCACAGAAGAAACCCATGCTCTATCTTCTCTTCAAACCACTCATTTACATTGAAACACCTATTTGGGTAGGACAATAGGAAAGAGAAAAAACATTTCAACCTATAATACACCATATTCTTACAATTGAAACAACACTAGTAATAAAAGATGCAGATGAAGACACTTTAATTTCTAACATGGAAAATCTATATCCAAGCTCTGTATAAATTGAAGAATGCATTGGAAAAAAAGAAGGATAGTCTAGAATTTCTATTTATTTGAAAGAGATTTCTTAGAAATATTTACAAACTAGTGATATTGAACAAACTACAATTAAAAAATGGAAATATCCCCATCCATAACTCTAAAAATAAGTAGTATTTTGACTACTATCCAAGAGAAACAATTAATAGATGTTCTTATAAAACATATATGAGACTTTACATGCAATTACAAGGACATGAAGGGAATTCTTCCAAACATTTAAACATACTACATCTACATCAAGGATGAATCTGCACCCATGAGTCAAGCTCAAAGAAGAATGAACCTTTCCTTAAAATACATAGTTAAGGAAGAGTTACAAAAAATGATAGATGAAGGATTCATCTACCCAATATATAATTTTGAATGGGTTTCACCTTTGGTGATAGTTCCAAAGAATAATGGAATATGGAGGGTGTGTCTAAATTATTGAGATCTTAAGAAGGCCACAAGAAAGGACCACTTTCATTTATCTTTCATTAATCAAGTATTGTATTCTTTAGCAGCTAAAAAATAATTTTTATTTTAAGATGGGTTTAATGTGTATAATGAAATACAAATCATTTAGAAACTAAAAATTAATTTTTATTTTAAGATGGGTTTAATGTGTATAATGAAATACAAATCATCCTTGAGGATGAAGAGAAAACCATTTTAACGTTACCCTAGGGAAAATTTCCTTACAAGGTCCTTCCCTTTGGCCTATGCAATGCTCTTGTAACCTTCCAACAAGTTGTCCTTCCACATTCTCAAATTTGGTTCATGAAATTGTAGAAGTATACATCAATGATTTCACTCCATATGGGAATTCGTTCCAAGAGGCATGGTGGGTGCAGGCCTATTTTGAGAAAGGAAGTCTATTCTAGGAATAGACCTAATTTTGGATAAGGATTTGGTTTGAGGAAAGACCTATTTTTGGAAAGGAATATCTCATTTTGGAGCACATGCAACAAGTGGCAAGAAAGAAGCATGCATAAAAAGAAGGAAAACCAACATGCATAAAAAGAAGGAAAAGCAGCATGTAGGAGGAAAAGCAACATGGCATGCAGGAAGACAATCCTAGTTGGGATAGAGTTAGTGTTGTAGGTGAATCCCCCTGCGGACAAGTGGATTCCCTCTTGGTCTCTAGAGTCTTAAGTCCAAGATAGAAAATTTCTTAACATGGAATCTGACTTCATTTTAGATCTAATCAAACTAATCAATGAAAGAGAAGGAGAAAGATATGTACCTTATTGGCAACGTTTGTCCTTGCAAAGTCCAGGATGAGCTTCGATCCTAAGCTCCCTGATAGGTCCTGTAAAACAAACAAAGGTACAAAATACTTCCCACTCTACTAAGATTATCTCAGACATAGATCCATCTACTGCAGGCAAACTCATATGGAACAAGCATAAGTTTGAAAGAAACAGGCCAAGCATTGATTATTAATGAGAACAAGTAAAAGTACTTACAATCCTTTGAATGAAGGTGCAACATCTTCTTCTAGTTCTCCTTGTCCAACCCCTTTTCTAAATTAATCTCCACTGATTACTTTGATGACATCTAACTCATGAGATCATAAGTTTGATGTAATTCTCAATCGCCATTGTCTGTCAATACCACTTATAGGATCATAAGTTTGGTATCAATCTCTAGTCTCTATTGTACCTTTCCCCATGAGAAGACATCCTTATATAAACTTGGAGAGGTCCAACCACTTAAGAGATATTTGGGATGATTTGAGGATTTTTCTCCTTCATTTGAGGATCTCCCCTAAGATCATGCCTTGACCATCTATTTGAATCCAACTACCTTCAGGAATTGAGGGATTCTTCCCTGATTTTCCTCAACAAACCCAAAATTTTCTTAGAAAAGGGTAGAGCTCCCCCAAAAGGGTACACAAGACGCTCAAGAACTCCCCCAAAGAGGCTCATGGAGCACTAGCACTCCCTGACAGTGGGTAGGGGAGCGCTCCTCTCCAAAATTCATTTTTTAGTGGTTTTTCCAATGGCAAAAGGTTTGTACTCCCTGTCAACTGATTTCTCTTCTTCCAAACTATCCTTTGAGGTGTCTTAAGTGTCTTTATGATGTTGTTAAAGGAACGACATAGGAAAGGTGGAAGTATTATGTTTGTGAAACTTGAAGCACTTATAGTCAAGATGCAACACTTGCGGACAAGATGCAACACTTACAAAACTCGTAATGACGACACTTGAGACACTATTGAAGTGAGTAATTATTAGGTGTAACAGATTTCCCCCCAAAGTATAAAGTTAGAATACGATGATGACTGAATTACTTTGTAGACTTTTTCGAGAAAGGGTATGGATGCAGAGAGACCAAAAAAATCTACACACAACCATCAAACAAATATTATGACATGTTTCAAAACCCAAGGCAGGCATACCTATGCTTGAGTGATAAAGTCTTTTTAGGTATGGCCGCCATAAAATACACTACAGATCCATAATTATATTGACAAAAGGTATAGCCAATGAAGATACACTGTGGATCTATACTCCTATGACCTAAACTAATCGTAGCCACGAAGAATACATAGTGGATCTACGAGACGACAAGACATAGCCATGACCAATACAAAGTGGATCTATGTAATAGTATATGTGTCATACTTCAGGAGAATTCCTTCGCAACCTGGGAAAAGTACATATAAGAGTGATGACTCAACCCAGGGTCTTATTACCGATCTCGATGTAGCATGAATCTAACCATGTGAATAGATGTCTTGATGTCGAACATGGAAGAAACCACTTCATTAACGGTCAATGATATAAAACGTTAACAAGCACGAGGGAGACCACCATTGATGTTAATGATTCCCAAGGTACTCTAGTACATTGTGATGAATGTGAATAGATGAGTTGAAGTCGAACATCCATGGAATCATCTGATCATAGGTTAATGATGTAAACCCACTGTCAGACACGATGAGGCTTGCCATTGAGGCATGTAGGTCCCTGTTGACGGGCAAAACTAACCGTCCGTCAACTGGGAGAGTGGAACCGGTCCAAGGTTGTCTAAATAACCCAAGCCGTTTGGAATGGACCACCCTGACGAGTTTAATGGCTCCGTTGGCCGCTCTAAGGTCTTCTATGAAAACCAAAGAGAAAAGATCTAAGCTAAGAAATCTAAAGGAAACTAGAAACTAATAAAACAAAGAAAAAGAACTAAACTAATAAAGGAAACTAAAAACTAATAAAGAAAACTAAACTAACTACACTAATATAACTATAAATTACTAACTACTTATACATACAAGATACTAACTATGATTATAATAACTCAAATCAACTACCTAATTATCAGCTATGATATTCCTTATTCACAAATGTATAATATGGACAAACTACAGATTTGATTAAAACCTGCAAAACTCATGTGATCGCTGCCCTGAGACAGCCAAGGATCTCTTTTTTGATTTTTGTATTTATGAAAAAGAAAGAAAGGTAACTGAAATTAAACAATCTAATATATATTACTGAAATTAAACAATGTAATATAAATCTAACTAAAATTATATCTAAATTAAACTACTTAATTGAAACAGTAAACAACTAACTAATTGACCTAGAAACGCTCCAAGTCTGCCCTGTGTAAGATTGCTTCTTAAGCCGATTGGAGGAATAAATTCACACCATTTAGTCCTTAAGCTTCTCGAAAATGATCAGCTATGCTGCTTCTTGAAGTATGTTACAGGACAAACAAGACATAAAAGAAAATCATAACAGTTTTCTGATGATAAATCTCTGCAATAAGGGAAACCTATTATGCAGAAAACTTATATAAAAATTCAATCTATGAAGAAGACAAAGCTATCATTCATAAAATGAATCAACAACTGTTATGTTCTTTATTTCTTTGGAAGCAACAAGATATGTATAACAGTAAGAGATTATATCAAATGCACATGATTTAGATAGCAAAGTAATACTAAACCATAAACAAAATGATATACAAAACTTGGGACAAAGTGTCGATATATTGAAAAGCAAAAGCTATGACAACACATCAATTCTGCTCCAGTTTGAATCATAATTACATATCCTTGTTCTCCCACAACTGAGGATGATAGATTATTACAAAACCATAGGTTTATATAGATTTCTCACAAGGTAAAACATCCTTGTGAATAATAGTAAACAGTTTTACACAATCTGGGAATAATCCCAAAATCCCTTAAACTAAGTAACTAAAAATGCAAGTGAAATCCTTAAGATATCTTCCAACTTCTCCTCATATCCATTGCCAATTCGAATTTTCCTGGAATAGACACAAAGATCAAGTTAGAAGAACATTTTATTAAGGAAACAATAGAATTTTGACTCCATAGACTCAACTACAAAATCATCTGATTCTGTAGCTAGTCAAGAATATCCAACAGGACCAGATTTCAATCAGATAAAATCAAATCGAATCATATTTTAATAATCCTCAAAATGAGTCACTAATAATCCAATTGAAATTATCATCTAAGTCAAATCGCATCGAAAGAAATTTAATTGAAACAGAGTACCAAAATATTTTTGTCTTTAATTACCATAAGGTATAGTCAAACTTTGACAGGTCAAAATTGGACATTGAATCAAGTTCGAATGAGATACGATACAATCGTAATCAATAATCATGATTAAATAGGATATTAACCATATCAAATAAGATTTTCCACAACCTAACTATAATCGATATGATTTGAACATCAAAACATACGTTACAGCTGTAGCAATATGGATATCATTTCAATCAATAGTAATGATAGAAAGGCTGTAAAGATTCAGCGCGATATTCATTCTATTTTGATCAAATAAGTGAAAGTTGTTACAATACACATTTAACGAAACATGTGTAATAATATTGACCAAAATCATCATCTATTTTAATTGCTGGGTATGACATAGTCAAAATCGAATAGTATTGCTAACTGTAATCTGAACAGCAATCAAACAAGATCGGGTTTAATACAATTATAGACGAATTTTTGTTCTGGGCATGTCGTTTTGTTTTACAACTTCGTTTATGACTAAAAATATAGTGTCGTTCAATTTCGCAACAGAACAGGGTCGACTTGCCTTACAAAATGACTGACAAGAAGTCGGGTTATTGTTAGGATTTGCATCAATTCTCAATATAAAACAAAACCCCTTTTTCAACAAAATCGAAATCATATCCAGGCTGGTCAAAATTACATGCAAGCAACAGATAATCACGGTAGGTGTGTCATAACCAATTCGAATTACCATATAGATTGTGTTTCAAAATGTTGCAAAACAATTTGCCTATAATAGATACAACAGAACCTTCAATCGTAACAAATTTAACTCAAACGGTTCTAACAATTGATTACTAAAATCAAAACCAAATCCAACTCAAACTATAAACAAAATTTGATTTAACAAATCAAATCCTATACAGCGATGCATGTTTATGTAACTGAGAAAGTCAATAATGCATACAGAGTTCACAAATATGCCATATAAATGAGCAAGGGTTATACCAGCTAGACCGTTGAGATTATGTCAATTTTGAATTGACAATTGTTGTAGCAGACTCGACATTTTTGAACAGGATCGAACCCGTAGTTCGTTGCTTCTTGTCGTTGGGTTGTTCTTTTACATTCTGACCAGTGAGCTTTGCCACTTGGTTTTCCAAATTGTGAATTTTGGATTGCAATTTTGGGACATCCAAGTAGTATCTCTCCAACCACAACCCACACTGACTGCAAGGTGGAGCAACAGTTTGAACAGAAGGGGGTTTTGATGATTCCCCGAGGGTTTCATGGAGTGGTTCAATACCAGGAAAGTCAGGGTTATCCCGCAGACAAGGAGGTAATTTCTTGAAGAAATCATGAGGAGGTTTGCCACACAATCCCTCGGAGTAAGGATATTCTTCGGCGAGAAATCGTTCTATGTCTGAATCAGAGTCCTCACTGAACACGATAGGCTCTGATTTGGAGGGGGCTTAGATTTATTCCTCGCCATGCGAGAGATCAACCTTGCATTTTTCTTGCCTCTAGTATTAGCACCAGTCTTCTCTCTAGTCTTTTTGGTTGTAGGCTTAGCAACTTCGGTCTATTTAGTCACAGCCATAGGAAAACTCGTAGGTGACTCGGGCTTAAGTTTGGGTAACAAAACACTAAAAGGCACAGGGGTAGGTTTTCTCTCGGTCACCATGGTCTTATCCACCTGTGGAGGGTTAGACTCTTCAAAGCCATTACGGCTGAGAAAATCATGCCAAGAATCACAATGTAACCTCAATTAATGAATCAAAATCATTTTAATCAACCCCACATGGAAGAGGCTAGTGTCAGCCTGGCTACGCTTGTATCGTTTAGCCATTTTGAACAGACTTTGGTGCAGATAGTGAGGCATACTTAGTTCGAAACCCATGAAAACCATTAATAAACGTAGGTGAAACAAGAAAATAAACCCGTACCTGCCTTCACAAGTAACGAATTGCTTGATAATCATCAAGAGATCATATAGCGGGGTTTCAACATCTTTGCAGGCAAACCTCTGTCGCATGAGTTCACTGTGCGAGATTGGAACAGTAATGTCCATGGGACATCATCTACCTTGCAACTTTTCGACCATTTTTGTCCCTTGACAGGCAGGCTGGTTGCCAAGCTAAGAAACTGTTCAGTGATTTCAAGCTGGACATCTCCAACTTTGGCTCGGCAGCCATCGAATGATAACGCAAATTGCCAAGCCACAGTGAAGTTATAACCATCAAACTTCCTTATGAAAGCGAGCCACCCGTGATCTTCCAGGTCGCTATATGCACCATCAAATGTCAACAGTGCTTGGAACCCGTTGGGCTCGGCCCTTACAACATGAGCCATGGCTTTTGTACATGGTAGGGTTTGAACTGAATGAAACAATGCACAGAGTCAGAAATGATAGGGTTTGACAACTTCAGTGCTCAACGAGACCGGAATTAACTGCATGCGTGTGAAGGTGGTGGGATTACCACTGCCATGCATTGTATTAATTACTGAGTACAGTGTTGTTATAATCATAATCGTTTATACCATGCGTATCGGCCAACAAATAGGTGTATCATCATATTAACGTGCCATTCACCCGAAATAGAACCAACACCATACGTTATACTCATGCGCCAAGTGTACAGTTCAATCCAACACAATATCCAACACTAACCATCGATCCATCGTGTCAATTAAATCATGCCAATACATAGCTCGAAACTATTGATCGCTCAATGTAATGTCAACTCATAAAACCATATATCCAGCATCGATTTAAAATTGAAATCCATAATGATTAATCAATGCGCCTTCAAACCATTGCTATTTCTCAAACTAACCTTATAAACTTACCAATGCATTCGTTTGTGTAATCAAATGTTTATATTTCAAATCTTTTAGAACATTGTAACCAAAATTTCTCATATAATAAATGAGTCAAGAGCCCATAGCACTAAGAATAAAAGCATATAAGACCAAATCCATCATAACTTTTATAAGATCAGAATAAAACCAATAAATCTTCATGCTCAAAGGCTTAATAATCAAACAGATCCAAATGCGCAATCAAGGTAAGAGTATGCTAAAGGACATAAGTTCGAAAAATCTTCTGCAGCCATATGATAAACCAATGGTCAAGTGTCTTTTGGAGAAATCAATAAAAGACGACTATAGTCCAAACGATGAAAGAGGTATTTTCACACTTACAGTTGTGAAAATCGAATCGAAACCAAATTGCAATTGTCGCAAAAATGAAACAAATGTCTAGAAGTACAATGCGACGATGATTTGTCATTAACGAGACAAGGGGTGTAGGCAGCGTTTTTTAAGAGCAATAAAAAAATGAATTGGCTGCCAACAATGGCGACACGCTGGGAGAAGCAGTTATCTCTATCAAAAGAATTCAGATTAGGATATCAAAGAAAAAATTCGACTTGAAAAAAAAACCAAAAATCGTACTACATCATCATCTACTATCTTTTCCAGCGAAGTTTTAAAAGATGCAAACCAATAACAACCTTAAAGATCAGCAAGTTATGATTTTTAATGATAAAATCTTCAAAACTGTTGGCATGGCCACTGCTGCCAGTAGGCATCCATAGCCTCGACAGGGTTTCCATTTAACCCACTCAGACGTCTTTATCCTATCAAGAAGCTCTGGATTAGAATAAAGGACTTTTTAAAGAGGTTTCTCATAATTTTTTAGATTTTCATCTACCCGACATTGCTTCGCTGCCAGCAGGCCTGTTCAGTACCCCGACGAAGTTGTCTTGGCGCCATGCTTGCATTTACCCGCTGCCAGTGGACCTGTTCAGTATCCCGGCGGGTTTACAAACACTTCCCACAATTCTTATTTGTCTTTTTTATTTTTTTATTTTGTTTTATTCTTTATAGATAGCTGAGCAGGGTGACGCTGAAAAATCTTGATTTTTTCACATTTTTTAGACCTCGTTAGAATTTTGCGATATTGTCCTTATTCATCTCCAGAAATGATTTATTTCTAAAACAACTCACTTTGATAGGGAGACATGTTTTTGAGTCATTCCTTTATGGAAAGGGACAGCGTAAAAAGATAAATATAATCACAACAAACTTCACTTAGAGATTGAAATTAGTAAACTGCTTTCAAACAACATTTTCCAATATCATTTTCAGAAATAAAACTCACTGATGTTTGTACAATCTTCCAGAAGTTATTTCAGTGAAGAAATTTTTCTCGCAGTCTATGTCTGAATGGCTCAGTGTATAACCATGCATATGTTTCAAAGACACACCAAACTGATCAATCAAATCAAAATCATAAAACGAAAACGAAAGCAAAAATAAAAACAAAAGGAAATATTTACATAATGTACAAAGATAGAAATCAGGCAAAGTATCTTTTCAGGGCTTGGCCATTCACCGGGTAGGTGTCAAGCTGCCCTTCAAAACTCTGCAAGCGAAAGGAACTAGGACCCAACTTTTCAGCAATAAAAAATGGCCCAAGCCACAAATTTTGAAATTTAGTGTGTTCACCCTTCCCTTCGTGTGGTTTGTCCCACTTTAAGACGAGATCGCCAACTTCAAAATTCCTATCAGAAGCAGAATTAGAATTGAACCAGCTTTTAATCAATTGTTGATGTTGATCTAATTTACACTTGGCTTGGGTTCTTACTTCTTCTAACTTCATCAGATCAATAATACGGCTTTCTAAAGGGGGACATTCTTCTTCTTGAAATTTTTGCGACAATTGGAGCGAAGGAAGAAGAATATGAGGTGGCAAAATGGCTTCTCTGCCATAAATGAGGAAAAAGAGAGAGTTACCTACAACAGCTTTGGGTGTTACCCTGTCAGCCCACAGTGCATTAAGTAGTGCGTTGTGCCAGTTCTTGTGATTTTCAGCCACGGTTCTCTTGATTATCTTGATCAAGTTCTTGTTGGTTGATTCTGCTAAGCCGTTACCCTAGGGGTAGTAACTTGCGGAATACTTAAGCTTTATTCCTTTCTCTAAGGCAAAGTTAATCATCTCAAGAGAGGAAAAGTATGAAGTGTTATCAAATACGAGACAATCAGGTATGCCAAAACGGGTAATGATATGCGATTTAAGAAAAGAGATCACCTGACTTGTGTTAACCGTTCTTAGCGCGGCAGCTTCAGACCATGTAGTAAAGTAATCAGTGGCTGTCACAATATACTTGTGTTGTTGTGAGGATGGAGGGTTAATAGGACCAATGATATCAAGGCCCCATTGCTGGAAAGGAGAATCGACTGTGACGGGTTGCAAAGGGAAGTCTGGTTTTTGCAATCGCCCTGACGCTTTCTGACAAATGATACATTTTCGGCACAGGGTGTGGGCGTCTCTAAAGAGTGTTGGCCAGTAGTAACCGGCTCTTAAGACTTTATGAGCAGTGGTATCGCCACCAAAGTGACCACCAGCTTCTCCTGCATGCAACTCAAGCAAGACTTTCTCTGCTTCGTCTTTCTCAAGACAACGCATCAATATGCCATCAAAATTCTGACGAAACAGTATACCGTTAACTAGATGAAAGGAGGCGAACTTTAATGTCAAAGCTCTTATTTTGGCAGGGTCAAGATGACGGGGTGCTTATCCATGTTGAAGATAATGTCTAATATCATCATACCAAGGACTAACGAGGTTTTGAGTACAGCAATTCAGACTCTGATCATGTCGTTCTATGTCTGACGTGTCATTAACTTCTTGTTGTTTAGTTTCTGAATCAATCACCAATTTACACAACCCTTGGCCTCTCACGATTTGGGCTGGGGTGATCTCTAAGTCAAATTCCTGCAAGGAGGTGACCCAGTTGGCTCTTTTCTCTCCTAACTCTTTTTGCACTAACAAATTCCTAACGACAGGGTAAGGGACAATGACCTTCGTTCTTGACTTCAAAAGATAAGATCGAAAATGCTTAACTGTCTTGAAGACAGCATAGGCTTGCCGATCGACCGCTGGATAGTTAAGTTTAGCACCTTTGAAAGTGGAGCTCATAAAGGAGATGGGTACTTTGTTGTTCTCGGCATTCTTCTGAGTTAGAACCGCGGCATAGGAACGATTAGAGGCAAAAGTATAGAGTGTAAAGTCTTGAGAGAAATCAGGGCTCATTAGAGACGGAGCATCAATTATGGCCTTCTTTATATTGTTAAAATCTTGGTTTTCAGTGGGTCCCCAGTGATATTGGGTGTCCTTCTTTATTAATTTCTAGAGAGGTCTGACCATTTCGGAGAAGATGGGGACGAATCTTCTTACAAAATTGATCTAGCCTAGAAAGGACTGCATAGATTTTTTGGAGGTAGGTGGGGGGAGTTTAGCGATGAATTGTGTCCTCTTGGGGTCAATAATCATTCCATCACTAGACACAATGAATCCTATTAATTTACCCTGTTCTACTGCAAAGATGGATTTCTTGGGGTTCAAGGAAATACCGAATTTACGACATCGTAGCAGAATAGCTCGTAGGTGAGTTAGATGATCATCCTTGTTTTTGGAGTACATGGTCACATCATCTAGGTAGACTACCACAGAGTGATTGATCAAGCCTCGGAAAGCAATATCCATTGCTCTCTGAAAGGTAGCACCGGCATTAATCAATCCAAAGGGCATTTTGCGATAAGCATAAGTGCCCCACGGGGTACGGAAGGTAGTTTTCAACTGGTCTAGCGGGGACATTAAGACTTGATTGTATCCAGAGAAACCATCTAGTAAAGATAGCCTCTCGAAACCAGATACTTGTTGAAGTATTTGTTCCATAGGAGGGACAGGATAATTATCTTTATCAGACGCTTTGTTGAGGTTTCAGAAATCGACACAAAGCTGAATTTCCCTGTTTTTCTTCCGCACTGGGATGAGATTGGATACCCATTGAGTATGTCTGACAGGAAAACTTATTTTAGCACTTAGGAGTTTATTCAATTCTTTTTGTACGGTCGGTTCTAGTTTGGGATGCATTTTCCTTAGTTTCTGTTGAAAAGGCAAGGTTTGGGGTTTCATTGGGATGACGTGTTGTATAATATTAGGATCAAACGTTTTGAGATCTTCGTAAGTCCAAGCAAAGACATCCTTAAATTCTTTAAATAATTTAACAAAAGAATCTTTTTCTTGTTTTGAACATCCCAAGCCTAAGTTGACACACTGAGGGTTTTCACTGGTTCCTAAATTGACTTTTTCATAAGTTAATAAGGAACTGTTGGTTTTACAATTCACCGTTTTTTTGAATTTATCTTCAAAATCATAAAACTTTTCTAATCTAGAAACAGATTTGGGTAAGGAATTTACCATGTCCGATAAAGCTTCAGAAGATTTCGGATTAGGTATTACCGTAAAGTCATGCAAATTGTCATCATGCGTTTGTTCATCTATCACAGCGCCTTAGAAGGTTTCTTCCATGTGCAGAAATTTAATGATCTGCTGATCATCGTCAAATACTCTCCAGTTCGTGATATTGTCTAGAACAGATGGTCGGAACAAAAGCTCCACAGAGAATGCGTTTGGAGATAAGCCTTCTGTAGGAAGAAGTTTAGAGGCAACATTAGCAAGTAGATCTGCTTCAATATTATTGGATCTAGGAATGGAATTTATATTAAAGGCAGAAAATTTATTTATTAAACTCCATACCTCGGACTGATAACATTTGAGATGCGGGGTAAGACAGTGTATAGAATTTCTCACCTGTCTGACCACTATCTTAGAGTCGCCGAATACAATTAGATTTTGAATGTGCATGTCTAAGGCTTTTCTGAGACCTTGTAACAAAGCCTCATATTCTGCAATGTTGTTAGTACATTCAAATTCTAGCCTACAAGCCAATAATGTTTTATTACCTTCTGGATCAATAATAATGCAACCAACACCAGCTCCTTCCTTTGACTTGGAACCGTCAAAATATAAAGACCAAATTTGATTGTTATCGGGCTCATCAAGTTGTTGGATAGAAGCTGCTGGTTGTGTGCATGCTAAGATCTCGGACTGTTGTTCTGGATTGTTGATAGGTGAAATTTCAGCCATGAAATTTCTGAAGTAGGTGTCTATCCCTTGGACTTCAGAGGAATCAGTCGGAGATGTATATGGTTCATTGGGGTCATTCAAGTTTGTTACCGTGAACTTGAGGTAACGCTCACGATTCACCCTGATTTTGTTGGGCTTGCCGTTTTCCGGAAGCCATAAATGAGACCAGTCCGTTGCGAAGTAACCGTGTAGCTGCTCCGACCAGTCCCTGCTCAAAAACATACCATACACTTCTGGAATATCCACCACAATTATATCAATAACTTGATGAACCTTAGGATTAGACGATAATATAATCAATACATTT